>VXBP01005456.1:376558-391491 GCA_013400115.1 Rhinopomastus cyanomelas | reverse complement strand
GGGAACAGATACCACAGAGCCCACACCCAGAGAACGTCTTGGGCAGGAGAGCTCTTGGAGGCTGCAGGAACCCCCTTGGTGCTACTGCTACCAAAGGAACTAGCGCAAATCAAAGAAACTCCCCAAAGTGCAAGACAGCGCTGCCAAGGAGTTTGCCTCTCATGGCTGGGGAGAAGTCGGGAGCCTAAAGAGACTTTTGGAAGCCAAATCTTCTCTTCAGCTTGGCCATGAGCACACAGGAATTCACCGGGGGATAGCCTGCTGCTGAAGCATAAACAAGCTCTGCCTTTGCCTTTAGCACCAAAGGAAGCTCTGGCAAAGCTGTCCCAGCCCTAGCTGCCCTCAGAGGCAGAAGGAACCCCTACAGTTTTCTCTGGCTTCCTCTTAGCACAAGAGCACTTGGTGTAGGGAGTTGCAAGCGACTCTGACACACCAAGGTGGGGGTCAATGTTTGCGACCCATCATCCTGACAAGATGGCAAGAAGCACACGAGACGTACACAGTTTCTCCAGTCCTCTCAGCCACACCATGTGCTGGTAGCTAGCCATCTGGAACAAGACACGGTTTGGTGTCAGAAAGGTGCCCTGCAGAGATGCCCCGCAGATCCTCCTGCAGACACAAAGCCTAAGGAAGATGCTCTCTGCCACACCCAGGGCCCTCCAAACATTTGGCTTTGCTGTCCACTGCTCCAACTGAATGGGCACCACGGAAAGGGCAGTTTAACACCAGCGCACAGCCAGCTTCCTCTGCAGTTGGCATCCGTGTTCTGACAGATGACTGGAGCATGCAATTGACTGTGTTGCAAGGACACACAGCTACATGTGCCCAGCACCCCAGAGCCTGGCCCTGCAATGCTCGTGTGGACAAAGCTGCTCACTTCTGCAACAGCAGCATTCGAAGACACCCTCTTAGCTGCTTCTTAGCTGAACTAAGGTCAGGTCACCATCCCTATTCTAATGCCAGGGAACTCCTGACCAGCTGTGGAAGTTCAAAATACATTTCCCTGGCGTCAGAGGTGTGGGTGAAGCACTGTCTCGTGCTAGGATTGCTTGTGCTTGTGGAGTTTGTACTTTCAGGCTGTGATGCCCTATAAAGTGAAGGTTCACTTACATCTTCCTTGGGCTCATAATCTTCCTCCCACTGTCCTATTAAACCAGAGCATGGTCCCGGGATCGCCACTGATGCTGATGACCACCGTGGACAGAGAGGACAAGGAGCAACCCTCACCACTGATGCCTCTCACTAAGATGAAGCCACGTTCCCTCTCAGAATCACAAGAAACTCATGTCTACGGAGCTAAANCTGTGATTGCCCGTGAGACTGACTCAGTTGCGTCACACAACAAGAAACGGGAAAGGGTGAAAGCAGCTCCTCATCTGGTCAAAGGAGGCAGGGATAGGTCGGCCATTTGAAACACCAGCTTCCTGGCCAACGCTGTCAAGCAAAGGGTGCCCTCATGCCAAAGGGAGTGTTGCTTTGTCACGCATTACATCAGCGTAGAGCCTGAGAAGCACCACTAGCACTATGGCTGTGGGAATCCAGCAGAAGGTCAAAGGGGCTCATTAGACGGGGCTGCACACTGCTGTGAAGCCAGACTTTCTTCTCATCGATGCTTGCAAAACACAACAGGAGACAACCCCCACTGAGCCCTTTCCTGCTGCTCCTGCTGCCACTGCTGCAAAGGCACCCACATGGACTTGCTTTCAGCCTACTAGGCTGGCTCTTGCTTGTCGCAACACTCTGTAAAGCTCACGGCTGGCTCCACAGCCCTTCCACACCAGGCAAGGGCAAGACTTAGCTTCACGCTCAGCAAAGGACGGGCTTCTCTGCCTCCTTGGATCCATCCGGCTGCAAATGTGCAAGGAACATTCATCAGAAGCTGGCATCAAACTGCCTCTCTTGTGCGGAATCCCACAGAGCAAGGAAACCCACAGAGATGGCACTTGTCCTTCTCAACAGCCCGCAAGGAGGAACCCTTCTTGGACAGAGACAGCTCAATCTCTTCCGTGATTGAAGCACTGAGAAAAGAAGGTGCTTTCCCTCCAGAGAGAGAGCTACTAATAACCTCTGGAGGTCAGTGATCTGGGAATTACTGCAGTTCTCAGGAGGACTTCAGAGCAGCTCTCCCAGTCCGCACTCTGGAAGCTGAACCAGTAAACTGCTTCAGCTTCGCAGCCTCCACGGGCACAGAGCATCCTGTGCAGGAACCTGACCCACTGCGGGGTCACTGCCAAACGCTGCACACACCTTGTTGGATACAGACACGGCCTGCTTGGCTGAAGCCATTGACATGAGCTTCACCAAACTCAGGCTGCCTTAGGGGTGCTTTTGCTCCCCAGATAAATCCACTCCCTTCTTAAAAAAACAGCAAAAGGGCACAACCACCCCAAAGCCAGTCACACTGCCCTCGGTCACAACCTCTACTTTCTTGCCAGACGGGTCAGCAGCCAGGTTGTAGCCAGCCAGAAAAAGGACCCGACCACCGAAAACAGAAGGCCAAGAGCAGCGCAGATTTGCTCGTGCATTTCTGCCCCGCTGCTCAGCAATTGTGCAGCCTCTGCACACACAACGCAAAAGTGCCCTGCAGGAGCTCCCTGGAGCAAGCGTCTTTCACAGAGACTGCTCTAGGCACTGACCAAGGCTGCCCTGGACACAGACATCTTCCTTGTCGGCCTCCCTGATAACGCCTGTGACATCACAATGGCAGCCTTGCCAGGTGGCAAGCACAGCACCACAGCTAAGGGCCACCAATCACAGGATCATGGAATGGGTTGGCCTGGAAGGGACCCTGAAAGCCCATCCTGCTGAACCCCGCTCTGTGCTGGGCAGGCACATCTTCTACTGGACCACATTGCTCAGGGCCACATCCAACCTGACCTGCTATGAGTCCACAGATGGGTCATCTATCACCTCTCCAGGCAACCTGGGCCACTCTCTCAACACCTTCAGTGGAATCAATGTCTGTTATCCCTACTCTGAACCTCCCTTCTTTGCTTTCAAACCATCACCCCTTGTCACAGAACTTCACAGAATCATCCAGGTTGGAAAAGATCTTCAAGGTCATCAAGTCCAGCCTTCCATCCTACAGCCCCCAACCACCCTGTCTGTGTGTTTTGGAAGCCCTCCAGGGACAGTGCCTTCAGATCCTCCCTGGGTGGCAGCTTGTTCCAAAGCCTCCACACTCTTTTGGCAGAGAAGTTTTTCCCAAGAGCCAATCTGAGCCTCTCCTGGCACATCTTGACCCCATTTCCTCTGGTCCTGTTGCTAGTCACTAGGCAGAAGAGGCCAACACCCGCCTCAACACACCCTCCCTTTAGGAAAGCAGTAGGGTCTTCCCTCAGTCTCCTCCAGGCTGAAGAGCCCCAGCTGTTCCCAGTTGTGCTGCTGCGCTCACCGTTCAGCAGTAGAGGGGAGTGGAAACTCAGGCCGTTTAGTCTGAGAAGGAAGCTGAGGGCAGATCTTCTTGCTGTCCACTACTTCCCAAAGACAGGTTGTAGGGAAGTGGCGCTTGGTCTCTCTTCACACAAAGACAAGAATACTGGGCACTGTCTGTGCCAACCAGGCCTGTGCTTGGGGATGGGAATTGAATTCATCTCGGTGACAGCTTCCCCCACTTAGTGCCATGACCTGTTATGGAGGATACCTCATTCCCACAGAAGCATCAGGCAGCATCTCTAGCTCTTTCTGAAACACAGAAGATAAACTACTCAAGCGTAGTGTCAAGAAGTGCAAGATGCATCAACCATGAGTCACCTTCACTTTAGCAAAGCCTCCAGTTTCCAGTAATCTCCTGGTGGCACAAAACCTTCACAGCAAACCATGCCACAGACGTTCTGTAGCTCTGCCGTTCCCTTACACCACTTGCATTGCAGAGGCACAAGTTATTGAGATCAGTGACCCTATTTCTAGGGCTCTTGCTGTTTTGGGGAGCAGAGTACTGCAAGCCTCACAGTGAGGACAAATACAGCTCTTGCTGTACATGGAGTGGGCAAACACAGAGAGAAGCTACTGTAGGAGCCTCACAGTAGGATGACGGAGCAGCCGCAAGCTGGAGGGTCAGCTCTTAGGACCCAAAAAGACGCGTGCCATCATCCCACCAGCACACATGAGGAAAAGGAATTCCGCCTCATCAGCAAACATCAAGTGTTGGAGAAAGGCTTTTGATGCTGAAGGGGATTACTGAATGGGGGGCATCTCACAAGGAAGAAGTCAAGGCAAGCAGCAGCTGAAAACAGATTAACAGGGGCGTTCCCGGTGGTAGCGTTAGCCCGGCAGAGGGAACAATCGTAAGCACCCAGGCTGGATAAAAGCAGGTGGCAGTTGCATAAGTAGTCTGGGTAAGCAGATGAGTAGGTAGAGACGATGCCTTCTTGAGGCCAACGAGAAATGAATTCTGCCACAAAGCCTGAAATCATATAAAGTTGATTGAAATGGACAGACGAATCTCACTGTGTTATGTGTGTTTTTCACAATCAGAGAATATTAGCAGTTGGAATAGACCTTGAAAGATCATCTAGTCCCACCCCCATGCCACAGCAGGATTAACTAGATTAGGTCGTATTAGGTCTGCATCCCGGTCAGTTAATCAATACCTGCAGAGAAGGAGACTCCACAGCCTCTCTGGGGGGCCCGTTCCAGTGCTCTGCAGTCTCACCATGAAAATATTTTTCATTCCGTTGCCATGGACCGTCCTCTCCTCCAGCTTTTACCCACTGCCCCTTTTTCTGTCATTGGACAACCTTGAGCAGAGCCTGGCTCCATTCTCCTAACACCAACCCTTTCCACATTTATAAACATTAATGAGGTCACCCCACCGGAATTTGCTTTCTCCCAAACCCTAAATACTACTTGAAATACTTTTCCATACGATGAAAACAAAGAAGAAAATGAAGGAATGTCCTTTGCCTGTCACAAACTGCTGTGCTGGACACTGGGAAGACCGTAACAGCACCAGTGGAATCAAAGTTATGGTTTCTCTGGTGGATATTATTTTTCCTCACTATTAATTGGTTTAATTGCAAATATTAGTCCTTGCAAGACTCTGCGTGAGTAGTTGGGCCAGTCTTTGCTCTTATGAGGGACTGCCTATGAATACCCTGTTCCCTTCATTGCTTTTTTGCACAAAACAGCTAGCACTGCAAGCAGGTTCTCATGGGACAGCCCTGAGTTTTAATGCCTTTGCTCCACATGCTCTGTGCAGGTCCTTTCCTTTTCCTTCCTTTTGACTTTGCTAAAGGCTTTGGGGATGGCACCACAGGAAGCAATCGCAGGGACTCATGTTGCTGCAAGTGTCCTTTGTGTTAAGGGCAGGAGCTGGGAAAGTTAATGGGCCAATTATTTGAAATGTGCTGGTTTCTCAGCAAATTTTTAAGGTCCTAAATGTGTAAACATTTGATAGCTTTGTGCTGAGGTACTGCCTGCTTCTGGTTTTGCAAGGATAATTTCTCAAATGGGATATTCATCATAGTAGCCTAAAACCAAATCCAAAAGGGAAAAACAAAAACGGTTTTCTGTACCCATTGAACAGCAAACAACTACCACTAGTACCAGTAAGCTCTGTGTGCATGGAGGGCCCAGGTTTTGTTTTCAGGACAGTGAATTTACATCCTGGGGCCAATTCCTTAATTCGTAACTTTGTTTGTACTCAGCCATTACTGACAAAAGCTTGACTGATTTCATTTGGGAATAAATGAGTAGCTATGCATTAAGTAGAAACTGGCTGAGCACTGCTGGGATGAAACTGCTGGGATTAACAGATTCTTGTAAATGGCAGTTGTCTCATTAACTTGGTAACTTTTAAGCATTTATCAGATGTGACAGTTCTCGGGTGCAGGTGTAAATGTCTGATTTGTGAATTGAAGGCTTCTGATAACAGACTTTTTTCTTGTTTAAGCTTTTGGGCTCCTGAAACTGCTTCATCAGTTCTGCTTACTTGCTCTGTCTCATTTCTATGGATCTGTACAAACCTTTGCTGCATACAAATGTGTCTGGTGGCTGTCTAGTTGTATTGTGTAAGAGGTAGACATATCTTCTCTTTCTGGAAACATGGTTTCTGTTTGGGAGAGTTTAATCTGCCTCTTTTATCTCAGATGTTCAAGAGATCAGGGGACAGAATGTCACTGAGGCAGGTTTGGATTTCTCAGATATAGGAGAGCTCGTGTGGACTCAAAACGCTTAAAATAACTTAATTTGTGGTTTGAACGGTCAGTAGCTGAATCCTCAGAAACTGAACAAAGGAAGCAGAGCAGGGACGTGGTTTAGTGGCGCTGGTATGGCTAGGAAAAGGTTAGACTTGATGATCCTGAAGGTCCCTTCCATCTGAAACTGTTCTAGGATTTCCACCAATCCACTTGTACATATAAACTTATTTGATTTTTTTCTGGCATTTGTCAAAAGACTGGCTTGGTGCCACTGAGCTTATTCGGAGGGGACAGTAGTCCCTTTTGGCTACATGCGCAGCACCAACAGGCAACCACCACCTTAGACCTGAAAGTGTTTAAGCATTCATGGTATTGGGGTGACAAGTTTTACGTAGAAGAAAAAGTCATTTCCAAAAGCAAGAAGGTGGAGGATAAATCACACTAAGAATTTGTTGTCATTCTGGGTTTACAGTGAGCGGTGATGTCTTGCGTCAGGACATGAAAGTGTTGTTTTCTGTTTGTAGTTTTGATAAACATGCATGCAGAGCCAAGAGGATTTCTGTTGGAAGCTTATAAAATGTTTTGGAGTTTAAATTTTCACGGAGGAAGCAGAACATTAAACAAACAAAAGGCAACCCCAGCCATGGAGTTTTCTGAAGGGAAAATAGTTTATTTGGATTTTAAAATTGGTTTGGTTTCACTTGTGGGAACAGGAAGTAGCTGAACGTTTTGCAGCTCATTCATCAGCTTCGGGGAATACCAATATCTTAGAATCATAGAATCATTAGGGATTGGAAGGGACCTCAAAAGATCATCTAGTCCAATCCCCCTGCCACAGCAGGATCACCCAGACCAAGTACTTTGTTATTTAAGAACAAAGGCTTCAGCTTTTACTCACACTGAAATTACGTTCTATAAAACTAGGTAGATTTTTAGGAAATTCATTTTTTAAGTTTCAAGAACTTTTAAAATAGTCATCTAGAAAAAACTATATTGGAGTTACAAGTTTGAACTCCTAAATACTTCACTGCCACAAACGTAAGCCCCAAAAGCTCCTGTGTAGTAACTTTTTCTTTGATTTCAGTGTTTCATTCTTTGCTTTCCTTCTCACTTGCATCTCAAGTGCTGAGGAGGAAATTAAACCCTGGTGTTGAAGTAGTAACTAAACCAACACCCTGACATACAGGGGAGACTACATGGCCATGGGGAGAATCACCTCAATTTAAGTAATGCTATTTCTAGATTTTTCTGTAATACCTTTGGTAAATCTTTGCTTTTTCACATTTTGTTTTCCTGTACCGATATTTTTGTGGCAGCGGGTTGATTGCCAGCCTGTGAGTAGAAAAACCTCTCTCCTGTCAAGAAGCTGGTGGTGGGGTAATAAGGCCACAGGAAAAAACAGAGGGAAACTCAGCATACAGGTTTGCATTTGTGCAGTAGCTGATTTCAGTGCAATTACCCCCATTTTACAAGCATTTAAGGAAAAATTGACCTCAGGTTTTCTGTCTTAAGTGTGTGTTGCAGGAGTCTAAACCATAGAAGTGCTCACAAACCTGTCCAGCTGTGTGCTTGTGTGTAGTCCCTTAGTGTGCATAAGGCTAGCTATAAATAAGATAGCTTAATTTCTCAAGCAGTTCTTAATGGCTTAATTTCTTAATTGCATAATTCAGGTGACTTGTTTACATTATGGTTTGGGACTGTGCAGTGTAGGTATTCAGTTGTTCATTAACTCTGTGCGTAACACCAACAACCAATTAAGATTAGAAAGGATTTTACAATGTAGCAGAGTGAGACTGGAGCTGAGATGAAAAGGGTGGGTTTTATCCAGATTTTAAAGAAATGGAAGCTCTGTTGACCACAAGGTATAACTACCTATCAAGAAGAAATATGGGAAGATGATGGATATCTGTAAGTAAGCCAATAATAGAATTTTGTATGATTGGGGGATGTGGAAACACTTTTGCAGGCAGTTCTGCCAACACAAACAACAAACACCTTGTACAGTGCTGGCTAATTCTCAGTGTGGCCAGATAAAAGTTTGATACGTACCCTCAAAAGCCATCTCCCCTTACGTGCCGTTTGGATTGTATTTTAAGTCAGTCAAGTACAGGTGCAGCCGTATTATCTGGATAGGCTGGAGAGCTGGGCAGAGAGAAACCTAATGAGGTGTAACAAGGGTAAGTGCAGAGTCTTGTGTCTGGGCAAGAACAACCCCAGGTACCAGTATAGACTGGGGACTGACCTGTTGGAGAGTAGTTTAGGAGAAAGGGATCTGGGGGTCCTGGTGGACAACAAGATGACTATGAGCCAGCAATGTGCTCTTGTGGCCAAGAGGGCCAGCAGCATCCTGGGGTGGATCAGAAGGGGGGTGGTTAGCAGATGGAGAGAGGTTCTTCTCCCCCTCTACTCTGCCTTGGTGAGACCCCACCTGGAGTATTGTGTCTGGTTGTGGGCTCCTCAGTTCAAGAGGGATGTGGAGCTGCTGGAGAGGGTCCAGCGTAGGGCAACGAAGATGATGAAGGTGGTGGAGCACCTCCCTTATGGGGAGAGGCTGAGGGAGCTGGGTCTCTTTAGCTTAGAGAAGAGGAGACTGAGGGGTGACCTCATTAATGTCTACAATATTTGAGGGGTGGGTGTCAGGAGGATGGAGCTGGGCTATTCTCAGTGTCATCTAGTGATAGGACAATGGGCAGTGGTTGTAAGCTGGAACATAGGAGGTTCCACATCAACCTGAGAAGGAACTTCTTTACAGTGAGGGTGATGGAGCACTGGAACAGGTTGCCCAGGGTGGTTGTGGAGTCTCCTTCACTGGAGATGTTCAAGACCTGCCTCGATGTTTTTGGTGTAGGTGATTCTTCTGTTGCAGGGGGATCGGACTAGATGATCTTTTGAGGTCCTTTCCAATCCGTGATGATTCTATGATTCTATATTAGTGGGGCTCATTGTAAATGCCCCATTAGTGGTGTCTACTTCTTTGGGGGTGTTCGCTCAACTCTGGATAGCACAGAATCATAGTGTTGTCTAGTTAGAAAAGACCTTCCAGATCATGGAGCCCAAGCATTAACCCATCTGCACCAAGCCTGCTACTAAACAACGTCTTTACACTCCAGAACTACATGACATTTAAACCCCTTCCATGAGGAAAGAACGTGTGACCATGGCCCTGTGTAAGACTGTGCTTTCTGAAGGGGTGAGTAGATGATGATTAGTTAATTATAGATGGTAGCTTACTCCATACTGATTTTCTTTCAGTGTCTTCTATGCAATAGTTCATGTTTTGCTGCTGCTTCATTTAAAAAAACCCACTTTTGACATAATCAGCCAAGAATGATTTGTGTTATCAGGTCTCTTTATTGTTCACTATCCCTGACAACTCTGAAAGGTCAAAAATGTCAAACTTATGTGTTATTAAAGCTCATTTTGGCAAACTCCCTTCACACTGTTCTGCAGTGTCCTGGTGTTATTTGGGAGCTCTCATGATAGAAAACTATATTAATCCAAATGCTGTTGCTTTATTTTTATGATATTATGGGAGAAGATGAATGAGGATTTCAAGGAATGCCTTGTAAAAAAAAGAAATGCTGCCAGAATCTTTAAAGACATTGCCATGTTTTTTAATCCCCAATGCCAATTTTAGTTTCTTATAAATTCCTGAGAATGGTGATGGTGTTTGAACTCTACAGCTGAACTCAAAGGGAACACTTCTGTGTTTCTCTGCATGGAAACAAAGATCTCATTCCTATATCCTGAATATATTAGGCAATGTTATTTATTATAGATATCCAGGCCAGTTGCAGAGTAAGGACTTTAGACACATCTAATGTTTCTCAGGAGTTTTATCCTTCCTACTCAGCAGCTCTGGGTTGTAGCACATCTCTGCTTCTCATCAATCTGCCCAATATACCACATGTGAGGTGGGGGAAAGAATCTGGAGAAATGTCTACAGGAAGATGGATGAATGATAATCCAGCATCTGATTTCAGTTATATTTGAACTGGACACTTGAGGAAAGATGAAACTTGGTACTTTTGCTGGTTTTTACAAATGTGTGTTCAGCAGCTGGACTGCCCACAGGAAAAGGAGAATGAGAATGTTGCCCACTGACCTGACAGGAAAGGTTTAGAGATGTGTTCCAGGAATGCCTCTCTGCAAGGTGATTCCTGCCAGAAGGGAGACAAAAAGGCTGCAAAAGCATATGGTGAGCAAAGCAGCTTTTTAACCACATTCTGGGCCACCCTACTTCCTTCTGTCCCTTGTCCATGCATGGGCTTAAATGCCCTTGATCTCCCTGAAAACAATCATAACTGGGCACTATTTAAGATAGTTAAAGTCATATGGAGTCTGTATGTTGGGAATATGATCAAGTGTAGGCTGTTGGCTGCATAAAACCCCAGCAGCAACGTCTATTGTAGTATAAAATTGTTTTAGTGATGTCAGTTCCATGTATATTAATAAGCTAATAATTCATTAAAAACTGTAACTGCAGAAGTTTTTTTTCTTTAATCCATGGGAGGCAGTGCAGTTGCCACTGACCTGGATTTTAGCTGTCTATTCCACAATTTATGATATACTTATATATATTGTAGGTGTTCAGAAGACATCTTACAGAAGACATGGCTATAGGTGTTCACATGTTGGCTGTGCAGAGTGCTGGTGTTGCTCTACACTTCCTGACGTGTTCCTGACCAGTACCTGGTGTAACTGGTAATCTGGGAAACCACTTCATTTAGTATTTTTAGAAATAACCAGTAGTTTGGTCTTTGTTCAGTAGAACAAGCAAACATTATACTTTAATAGTTAAGAAAAATAAATAATAAAGACAATGCTAATCAAAGATGGGATTTCACTGTTTCTTGAAGACCTTGATTTCAAACCTTTTGCATGATGTAGTTATTTTGTGTGCTGATCAATGCATTCAAAATTCCTTTGAAAAGCAAATTACCATTTAAAGTATAGCATGCTAATCTGTTTTGATAGGTGCAAGTTTCATGCAAAATGTTTAATCCCCGTGTAGTGGATTTCACCTTGTTTGAAGCTGTATAGTGAGCTGTTGCTCACTTGGGTGAGCAACATGAACCTGGCATTTAACTCTTATTTTTGTTGTATTTGTAACTTCATTATTCAGTAGCTGAACACACAGGAATGTGAAATAACAATTCAGGGGTGAATGTCTCAAGAAAAAAAGAGGAAGGACCAGTGATGGGATGGTCTTGTTCTCTTAGGAAAAGACCTGAAAAAGTCTTATGTTGTAAGAAGAAGGGGTTTGAGATAAGAGATTAATAGACTCAAGGAAGCTGTATCAAAATCTGACTGCAACGGAGATGAAAGACATTCTGTGCTGAAAGGAGAAAGGGAAGAGCATGATGGATGGTCCGGAAGAGTGGAGGAGATTAGTTCATAGAGGCTGAAAGATGCAAATCCATGGAAGATACTGAAGCTGTGAGAAGGATGATATATGGCAATTTGCTTTTGTCATTAATCTGTGGATAATGTGTTTATTGATTGAAGGAGACCCTTTAAGCCAGGCAGTGGAGCACCTCATTGAGGGACAAATTTTAGTACTCTTACTTGGAGATGGACTTTGCTGTCAGAGCTGCCCTGCTGAAAAGAACAGGATGATTTTTGTCATAAGGGAATCAGTTTGTAATTAATTGTTGCCTTGTTTTGTCAGGTTAGTTGGAGTGAGAAACAAGTCCCAGATGCTGAAGTATGAGGTGCTGCGGTGTGTGCCAGCATTCTAGAAAGTAGAGATTTTTTTAGAGAAGCACTTACATGCAGAAGTGTAGTTTCTCAGTGGCAGATCTTGCCAAAAAATGTCAATAAACACTATTTCAAAGATGCTACAGTTCTCCTAGCTTGGGACTCCTTGAAAGTTTTGCTGTTGTACAAATCTATGTAGCTAAAACATCCCTGTGATAGAGATAGACCTTTTAGATGCCACTGCCATGACCGGTTTAGTAGTATTCCTTGTCTTCTTCAATTGCTTCAGTAAGTTGATGACTGGGTCTGGTTAACAGTTTTACAGTTGAAGTTCAGCCTAGGTTATATAGAGAATGGAATTCCCAAGATACAGAGCTCAAGCACATAATGACCAATGTGCTTGGGCTCTTCTCTTGATGACCAGAACAATGTGAGCACTGTTTAAATATATGGCTGTGATTAAGTATAAAAATTAAAGTCTTAGCTTAGGCATAGTAGCTACTTCAGCACCCCACGATCTGTCACTGCAAATAGGAATAGCACCAGAAAAGGAGCAGAAAGGCAAGTGAATCCATATGCTTAAACACAGGGTTCAGGAGGTTATTGGAGCAAAAGAAATAGCTGTCAGGAACTGGAAATCCAACACTAGTGAGTCCTTGAGACAGAGGCACAGTCTGGAGTGGGCAGTGTGAAAAGGAAACTGAAGAGCCTCAAATGAAATTTGAAGACCAAAGAGTCAAAGACACAAAAACAAACATGAAGAAATTCTTGTTATGTATTAAAGACAGGAAAGACTGTGAGAGACTGGATAGGTCCCCTGAGCATTTTATTCTGTACCCTGCAGCTGTCAGCTTCAGGGCTTCATATGACTTTGTGTGAAGCATCCAAAGATAAACATTCTGTGCTGTCAGACCTGGGACTGGATCAGTCTTTAGATTTTCCTCTGTGGCAATTGATGATGAGCGTTTTCTACCCCAAAAATCGATGTCATTCGATCACAGTTAACCACAAGAACCAAAGGTAATTTCTGAACATTCCCTGGATATTTCTGTGCTATTTTGTAATCTTTCAGCTAGATCATATGTCCAATTTTGAGGACCAGTACCCTTCTGCATACCGCAAGGTCTCATTGCACTATAAAGCCGCCTGTCTTTAGAGAGGGGTCAATGGAGATTTGTCTTGACCAGTATGACAGACTGCTTGGCTGTTGTACTGCGTCAGAGGTGGCGTGATCAGGGTTAGCAAACGAATGCTCAGATACCATAAGGAAATGTGTCGTGTTTGTGAGTGTGCTGTAAGAACCAGTACTGCCTACAGTGTATTAAACAACTGTAAGGCTTGTGAATGCTGATTTATTGTCTTCTCTTCAGAATCAGATTAAGGGCTCCTATGAAGTTTTCCTTTGCCATGCTGAGCTCTCTGCTTCCATCATCATGTTGAAATTCCCTAAGTAACAAATCTCCTACGCCTGGTCTCTGAGGAGAAGATTAAAAACCAGTCCTCAAGGTTGTATCCTCTAAATTTGGAAACCACTTCACCCAATGACACTTTAATTTTAACGTCTCTTGCTCTGTTAGTCTTTGCTAAATTACTGTATGGTCTGTTCTCTCTAGCTGTGCGTCACTAAATTACAGTACAGGCTTCTCAGCACCAGTGAATTTCTACTTCAAGGATGCTATGACAGTCTCCTGAACTGGGAAGCTCTTGGTTTTTACAGAGCTTCCCTCCATTAGGGTGGGGACGCTTTTTCAAGTGTGGCATAGCTGTTTCTCTAAACCCTTCCATTTAAAAACTGTGTGTAGCTGCACTGTTCTTAGTTTTGTAATAAACCTGTTGTGTGGACGCTGCTTCTACCTGTCATGCTGTCCATAAGAGGTGCTGGTGTTAGATGAGATATATAGTAGGTCTTCCAGTAAAAAGGTATTGAACAGAGCTGTGTAAGGGGATTTGCCAGAAGTCACAAATAATGTCTCTGCACTAAAAGTGCTGATACTTGGCAAATGTGAATGCGGTGGTCGTGATGTCCTAAAACTTTGATAACATTCAGGCATTGAGTGAAGTGGCACAGGCAGGCCAGGAAATGTTGTTGCAAATGGTGAAATGCAGTGAATAAGAAAGAATAAAGTATTAGGGCACGGTATTTCCACAAGATCAGCAAACGTGTGGTGAAGGCAGAATGTTGGTTCAAAGCTGTGTAGGGGACGTTTCAGCTGGACATTAGGAAGCATTTATTGGCTAAGAAGATGATGAGACGTTTGAACAGATGTTCTGGAGAGGTGGCTGATGCCCTAGGCCTGTCGGAGTTCAAGAAGCGCCCTTAGCACCACACGTTACCTTAGTCAGCCATGAAATGCTCAGGCAGTTGAACTATATATTTGCTGTAGGTGCCATCCAGCTGAACTAGTCAGTTCTATTCGCGAGGAGCTGGTTTATAACCTTTCTCAGAATAGGTTGATCAAGTCAAGGGTTTTTTCCTATCATCTCATGAAGGTTGTCATTATACAAAACTGATATAAAAGACAAGAGAAAACTCTTCGACATTTATGGAACAAGAAGGCAGGACATTTTTTGGAGGAACTGAAATGGCCTTATAGAGTTGAAATGATTTCCAGATCACAGTATCACAGTCATGATAAGGTTGGAAAAGACCTTAAAGATCATCCAGTTCAACCTAAATCCAAATAAACCCAGTAATCCTAACATTTAACATCTAGATCATGCCACTCAGAACCTCATCCAGCCTAACCTTGAATACCTCCAGGGACAGTGACTCAATCACCTCTGTGGGCAGCCCATTCCAAAACTGGATCACTCTTTCATTGAAAAATTTTTTCCTAATGTCAAGTCTAAAGCTTCCCTGATGGAGCTTAAGACTATGACCCCTTGTCTTGTCTCCAGTAGCCAGGGAGAAAAGACCAACCCCTGTCTGACTAAAACCATCTTTCAGATAGTTATAGACAGCGATAAGGTCACCCCTGAGCCTCCTCTTTTCCAGGCTAAACAAACCCAGCTCCCTCAGCCTCTCCTCATAGGGCTTATCTTCCAGCCCCTTAACCAATTGAGTTGCCCTTCTTTGGACTCGTTCCAGCACCT
>VXBP01005456.1:348966-376185 GCA_013400115.1 Rhinopomastus cyanomelas | reverse complement strand
CAGATGTTGCATGATAGCACTCAGCACTATCTGTTCCATAACTTTGCCGGGAACTGAGGTGAGGCTAACAGGTCTGTAGTTTCCTGGATCGTCCTTCCGACCTTTCTTGTGTATGGCGGTCACATTTGTCAACTTCCAATCATCTGGGACCTCCCGTGTGATCCATGACTTCTGGTAAATTATGGAGAGTGGTTTATCAAGCTCATCTGCCAGCTCTCTCATCACTCTGGGGTGAATCCCATCTGGACCCATGGACGTATGGGGATCCAAATCGATCATCAGGTCTCTAACCAGAACCTCTTCGATAACAGGGGAACTACACTGCACCCTGTCCCTGTCTGCCAGTTTAGATAACCAGTCACCCTGAAGACAGTCTACCCTGTTGTTGAAGACGGAGGCAAAAGAGGCATTAAGAACCTTTGCTTTATCCTCATCTTAAGTTATTAAATTTCCCTCCATATCCAGTAAGGAGTGGAGGTTATTACTACCCCTATTTTTTCCATTGAGGTACTTGTAAAAGCTCTTCCTATTGTCCTTAACAGAAGTGGCCAGCCTGAGTTCAAGTTGGGCCTTTGAATGTCTAATTTTCCTTCTACACAACCTCGTAATTCCATGATACATGACTTGATTGACCTGAGCCTTTTTCCAAAGGTGATACATCCTTTTTCTCACTTAATTCTTTCAGAATTTCCTTACTCATCCGGGCTGGTCTTTTTCCCCTATGACTCATCTTATGACAGACAAGGACATCCCGGTTTTGTGCTTTCAAGAATATATTCTTGAAGTATACCCAGCTCTCATGGACCCCCTTTTCACAAAGGGCTGCCTTCCAAGCAACTTTCCCAATCAATTTCTTGAACAAACCGAAATCTGCCCTAAGGAAATCCAGTTTGGATGTTTTGTTGACCCCTCTTTTTGTTCCACTATTAATTGAGAACCTAATCATTTCATGATCACTGCCTCCTAGGCAGTCTCCGACAACCATGTCACCCACCAGGTGTACCCTATTTGCAAATAGCAGATCAAGAAAAGCCTCACCCCTGGTAGGCTCACTGACCAATTGTGACAAGAAACAGCCCTCAGTACGAACCTTCTAGACTGCCTCCTCACTGCTGTGTTAAGTTCCCAGCAAATATCTGGGAGATTGAAGTCGCCTAAGAGAATTAGGGCAGGCGATCGTGAGATATCCTCCAGTTGTTTGTAGAGTATTTGATCAACCTCGTCATCCTGATTGGGTGGTCTGTAACACACTCCAAGCACAATGACGATCTCGTCAGCTAACCCTGTAATCTGAACCCATAGGCTCTCTACCCTGTCATTCCTGATCTCAAGTTCCATGACTTCCAGAACTTCAGCAACATACAGGGCCACCCCCCCACCCCTTCTGCCTCGCCTGTCTCTCCTGAATAGTGTATACCCATCCAATCCAACACTCTAGTCATGTGATTCATCCCACCACGTTTCAGTGATGGCAATTATGTCATACATTTCCTGGCATACAAAAGCTTCAGTTTCCTCTTGCTTGTTGCCCATACTCTGTGCATTAAAATATACACACCTCAGTTGGGCCGATACATTCGTCTTCAGAGTGGATACACCATCCACTATTGCCTCCACTTTCTTGGCAGAAAACCTAAGTGTGTGCTGAAGTTCTGTGGGGATTTTGTGGATTAAGGGCTGTATTAAAGGATGAGGACAAACTTTGTGCGTGCCAAAATGCTTTTATGAACTGGGTCTAAAACACAGCATATGTGTTTTTCTTCAGGGCCCAAAATTTCTTCTTCTTTATCTGTTACCCTCTTACTTTCAGACTACCAGTAATTTCCTTATTTGATTGTGTGGTTGTACCTCTCTCAGTTTCTTTCAGTGCTTCTGAAGGGAATGATCCTGTTACAATGTTATACAGACAAAGTTTCATGCTAAAGGGACTTTCTTAAAATAAGCAATTGGTTCTGGGGCTCCAGAGGGGAGAGCTTAAACAGTGGGGGGTCCCTATTAAAAAGAGTTTGAACAACCAGGAAAAGTAATAGAGAATTTACTTGATTATGAAAATGTTTAAATCTTGTAATTTCTCATAAAATAAAGTCAAGAAAATTGCTGTCAAAATATTTCGTGTTGGTGATTCACCTCCCCTTTTTACAAACCTTCGTGTTTGCTTTTTTGTTTGGCTGGGCTAAACATGCAGAAGCTAAATGAGTAGGATACAGAAATTGATTTGTTTTTATTGGTTCAATGTGGCCTTGCAATAAATATAAGCTTTTTAGAAGATAAATTCATCGCAAACTTTAATTATCTTCTAGTTAATTGTACCAATACATTGTCTTTTTAATATGAATTATACAAGTTAGGACAGAACTGAGTGATTAAAATGGTCTGAGTTTGCAGGATAAAATACAGTGTGACCATACTGTGTAGCTCTCCATATGTACTGTTAAGAATTAAAGTGATCTTAGGAGATAAGGAGAGTAACCGATAGACTGAAGTGTGTTCAGAAACCAAAGCTCTGCTGAAAAGGCAGGGCTGTGCTAGAGTAGTGTGAATGACTGCATATTTGATGTAACTTCTCTCACTTTACGCTCTTTATGTACTTCAGATATGTGTTAGCTGGGCTTCCTGACAGAGCTTTGAAGTGAAAGTTGTGACTTCATGCCTGGGTGGTTTTCTGAGTGAAGAAAGTAAGTCAGCAATAAGATATACTCTGTGAGTTCATTGTGGGTGTGGAAACAGTTACACAGGGGCAATAGATGGCAAAGTAAAATACAATTTATAGCTGCACTGGTCCCTCTGCAGCAGGGGTGCTTGTGTCTCAGATGTGTTCTGGTTCTTTGTCAGTTTAGACAGGTTGTCAAAATTCTGTGCAGGGTAGAGCACTTGGTAATGTTAGACAGGTCATTCCTAACAGGCACACATAGTACACTCCAGGTATTTTTCTGGGATGTGTCCATTGTTTTCTGCACTACATGTTGAGTGTTTACATATCAACTACTTCTAGCCTGTCCACCTCATAAGTTACAAGTATTTTCAGTTGTCCAATTCATTGTACCATTGCTCTGTAGTGCTGCTCACGTTTGTGAGACTGCCCCTTCCAAAAAGGGACTTAACTGGAACTTGTTAAAGCTCACTGTGCTGTTTGTATAGATGACAGTGTTGGTGCTTTAGTGCTGAATACTTGTTTTTTAAACCCCTTCTGAAACTGCCTGGAGAAGGAAGCTCTGATTTGTAATGGAAGTGAACAATATGTTGCTGCAGCAAGTCTCAGTTCATTAATTGGAAGTCTGCAGTGCATAGTGGCTCATTCGTTTTCGTTATCTGATTTGTCTGTGACACTTAACTTTTCAAGAAGTTGTTGGGTGAAAGATCACTAAACAGACTACAGAATCTGCATATCTATGAGCAGTTTTAATAGCTGTGTGTTGAAACTTCAGCCTGACAAATTTGATAGACGCTCTGGCCCTCAGTTCAAAATACAGTGTTTCTATAGGTGAGGTTCCATCAGTGCTGACCCACCCATGCTTAACCAAAACGAAGTGGGATGATATTGTGCCATCCCAAATACCTGTAAACATCAGTGGAAGCAGTACAGCAATGACTTCAATAACAGAACATGACAAAGTAGAAGATAACTAATGCATTCCTGCTAAAATCTACCCTTCATCTCTGGACCTGCATTCTGCAAGGTCATTGAAAACATCAGCAGTCCTCAGCAGCTAAATACCTTTGTAAGTTAGGGCTCAAGTTTAAACTGAGTTTGGGTGTAAAATGGAAAGGAGTATTCCTTCTTGTGGGAAGACACTGAAAGGAACAGAAAAGGTCTGAAGCATGTTTCTGAGTCGTGACATACTAGGGGAACAGTGTGCCAGAACACACATTGGGCAAAATCAGTTGTAAACACCTTTCTCACATAAGAATAAACAAGTCCTGCATAAAAGGGCGAACCTCTAAGTTAAGAGTGCTTTTAGTACATTTAATGCATGTCTGTCACATTTTGACAGGACAAACAAGCAGCCTAGTGAAGTGGTGAAGTGCAGACTTAACATGGTGTCTGGTTCTCTTTGAGCTATCTCAAGTAGCCTCTGTGAACAAAACCAGTATCAACTCTTTAAGATAGCCCATCAATCAAAATTGCACACAGACCTTTTGTTGTTGAAGGTCAGCAAGCCGAGAGGGAAAGCAGTTGTTCACTCCTAACAAGCTTGCACATCCTCAGATATTTGAAGTTCAGCACTCAAGTTCAGCTTTGTAACTGCTGCCACATGTGACTCAGGCTGGTTCTTGAGTCAGCTCAAGGCTTGATGGGGCTCTGGGCAGCCTGGTCAAGTTCAAGATGTCCCTGCTTGTTGTAGGGGGCTTAGACTAGATGACCTTTGGAGGTCCCTTCCGACCCAACACATTCGATGAGTCTAACTCACATAGGTCCAAGCCATAAAGCTTTATACAGAGGAACTTGAGCAAAGCAGATCTGTAAGTTCCTTAGATTATTTTGTTTAATCTATTTCTGTTGTTCATTACAGAATTTCTCTGGCACTGTAACTCATGCAGAAAAAGTGATGTGCTGTATTAGAATCTGACCGCAACAGATCTGAGGGATAAATAAGCACACAAGGGGTTGCAATCATGCAACTGCTTGACTTTGAGCAGATCCTGTGATGTTGTGAAGCCCTACTTATTTCAGAAGGGTCTGGATATGTGTGGCAACATTGAAATGTGGTGTCACTGGGACTTATATTTGATCAAGGTCTGCACAGCAGAAGTTTCATTACTTGGCCTTTGGTCTCCATTGGTGCGAC
Source organism: Rhinopomastus cyanomelas (assembly GCA_013400115.1). Taxonomy (NCBI): domain Eukaryota; kingdom Metazoa; phylum Chordata; class Aves; order Bucerotiformes; family Rhinopomastidae; genus Rhinopomastus; species Rhinopomastus cyanomelas. The sequence continues at coordinate 371,398 of VXBP01005456.1, read as the reverse complement.
TGGAACTTGTCCTGTAAAACATCTGCAGTCAATGTGATTGGAAAAACCTAATGCAATGTATTTTCTCTTTTAAGGAAGGAATTTTAGAAGAAAAAAAAAAGGTGTGCTGATTTATTAGTGCTGACGGTCTTTATGTGCTTTCCCTGAGGAATAATGGGAGCTAGTTCCCCACAAGCATCTGGTATCAAATCACCAACATCTGCACTTCTGCCAGCGCTGAGCCATATGTTGAACACATGCCAGGCCTTTTACTTGAAGGAATGTAGAGGGTAAATCAAGGAGCAGCTCTTCAGCATAGAGAAAAATGTGGTTTAAGGATTATTTTAGATTTTGATCCATCTGTCAAGAAAAATTCTAAAACGCAACACCTAGAATATTTTCTTAAATTTATAGTAACTTGGATTCAGTGTTTGTTGAAGGCATTTCTGGAAGGCTTGTCCATTCTTTTTCTTCAGTAGTCTAATGAAATTCTTTGCTCTGACTGTAAAGAAAGTCCATGAACACGGCCAGTTTATTTAAGCAAACACATCTTTTAGTTACGGCATTATGGTATCAACTATATCTGAAAAATAATTACAAGAGGAGACAGGTAAAAATAGATTCTGCAGGAAAGCCTTTTGCTTTTTAAGCATCTCTTACCTGGAGCTTTTATCCAAGGACGATAGCTTTACCATTAATCTACATGACTACATGCTTTTTGGGACACTGTGGGACAGCCCAAAGGCTCTCATCCTGTTGACCATACAGGAACCATTGGGTAGCCCGACCAGTATCAGAAGTATCAGAAGGTGTTTCCAGCTCATATGTGGGTGAGGCTACTGTTTTAGTGGAGAGAAGTTGCTGAATGTCTGGAAAACGCAAAAGCCACCAAGAATATTACTTGTCTGAAAGAGTGTCTCTGCACCAAGACTTCACTTTGTACTTTTGTGTTTTCCTTGGATGCTTTCACAGGGGCTTCCTGATATAGACAGACCTGAGATGAGTAGGTTATTTAGTAGGGTCATGGCAGTGAATGAAGCTCATGTTTCTCAATCCAAAATCATAAGAAATAGCTGAAAGGTTTTGTGACTTTTGAAGTAATTAGAAGGTGACTGTGACTGTAGAGATGCCCATTCAGTGTCTGACTGTTCTCTGTTGTAGCTGAGGGCTGGAAGCTCAGTGTGTGGGCACATGAAATGTGGTTCTCAAGCCAGCTGGTAGTTCTGGGTTAGAGACTCTTCATTGCTGAGCACACAGGGTTCCATTATTACTGTTCTTTCCTTAAAGACTGTTTTCCTTCTTTTAAAGTGATTGATAAATATAGATTTCATCTAGATTTGAAGAAAAGAGAGTGTTTAAAGTCCTGTTTGTGACATTAGCTCTTTATGGAACTCTAACATAATTTCTCCATCATTTTTTCTCCATTAGTACCTAAGTAAGAAGAGAAAATTAAAAACAAACACCCATCCCTCCCTCCCACCTCTAAATTTAATCTTTGATGTGCTAATCCTTTCTCTTGTAGCTATTTTTCTCTTACAACTTTAGAAGCAGGTCATAACAGACCACTTTACTAGTTCAGCTGGAAATCATGAAGTAGTTCATGACCTTCTGAAACAAACGTATTAGTTTTCCTACTGCCAGTTGAAATCCTTAATCAGAGAGTTGAGAAAATTTTCTCTAGACTGTCTGGTTGCTTTTCTATTAGTGAAACATTCCCAGAAGAAGAGAAGGATGTTTACATCTTCCTTCTTTCTCACGATTGACTCAGATTTTAATTTCTTTTTCTTAATGAATGCAAATCTTAAACTTTTTTGTATGTTGCTTTATTGATACCATTTAACTTGCAAGACACACAAATAAATACTTCAATTTCTTCAGTGTCCCAAAGTTACTGGCAACTTTGAAGTGTATCCCTTCCAGGAAACATGAACAAGCCATGCATTGATGCACCGGAGACAGGTTTTAGTGTGTACGCTGGTCACATGTGGAATCTAAAGTCAAGTTTTATGTTTTATACTTCTCTGAAGGTAACATCCCAGTCTAAATCATTGTTAGTGCCACTGTGCAAGTCAAGCAACAGAGAGAAGTCTGTAGTGGTTTTGGCAAGCCTCGTTTTCTTGCTCTCCAAGCCCAGTTGTGTCAAATGTGCAGAGCTCCAGGAGACCACCGACAGAAATGCCCTCTCTTTCTCAAACAATGGCATCTGTTCCTCTCTGGTATTAGTACCTGGCACCGAGTGAGTTGACAGCTTTTACTTTACCTGTGGTATTCATTCCCAAGAAGGCTGCAGAAGCAATTTTTGGCCATTTTTTTCCTAATATTTTTTGGAACAGTCCCTCTCCTCAAGCTGTATAAGCCAGCAATATCTTAACACACCTGATTCAGTGCTGGAAGCAACCCTGTATGCACTAAAACTTTCATTCCAAAAGTATTGTGATAAAAGTAGTGTGGAAAATCTAAACACTAATGATACTCCTTTCTTCTGTCTGGCAGCCTGTGGGAAGACATTATCTGAAAGCCATAATCTATTAGTTTGCAGTAAGGATGTTTGCTTTTAAACAAGCCTCATGCTAGGAGTGCTATGATTTACAGCTTCCACACATGGAAAATTAATTACTGTAGAACTCCAGAATGAATGAGATAATTGCTTTCGTAGAATCATAGAACTGTTCAGGTTGGAAAAAACATGTAAGATAATCAAGTTCAACCATTAACCCAGCTGTCCTGAGGCCACCACTAAAGCCTGTCCCGGAGCTCCAGATCTCCACAACTTTGAAACACATCCAGGAATGGTGAGTCAACACTCTCCCTGGGCAGCCTATTCCTAGGCATGAGGACCCTTTCCAGAAAGAAGCTTTTTCTAATGCCCAACCTAAACTTCCCCTGATGCAACTTGAGGCCCTTTCCTCTTGTCCTGTCACTTACTCCTTGTGAGAAGAGACCAAGTCCCATCTCTCTACACACTCCTTTGAGGTAGTTGTAGACAGCAATAAGATCTCTCCTCGGCCTCCTTTTCTCCACACTAACCAGCCCCAGCTGTCTCAGCCGTTTCTCCCACGGCTTGTTCTCCAGACTGTTCACCAACCTTGGGGGTTGAAAATTGGTAGAAAAAGCATCCAAGGCTTTGGCACAGTGTTTCTGCTCATTCAAAGGAATTGCAGCCATATATGCCAAGTACCAAGAAAATATTGTTCACGCTAACTGAGGCAGTTAACTTAACGGAGGCAGTGTGGCCTAGATTTTCAGGTAGTAAGGTGGATTGTAAACTGGCTACAGGGTAGAAGTCAGAGAGTGGTGGTCAATGGGACAGAGTCTAGTTGGAGGCCTGTATCTAGTGGAGTGTCCCAGGGGTCAGTGCTGGGACCAGTCCTGTTCAATCTATTCATTGATGACTTGGATGAAGGATTGGCATGCACTGTCAGCAAGTTTGCTGGTGACACAGAGCTGGGTGGTGTCGCCGACACCCCTGCAGACTGTGCTGCCATTCAGCGAAATCTGGACAGGCTGGAGAGCTGGGCAGAGAAAAATTTGATGAACAATAACAAGGGAAAGTGTAGAGCCTTGCGTCTGGGCAAGAACAACCCCAGGTACCAGTATAGGCTGAGGACTGACCTGTTGGAGAGTAGTGTAGGAGAAAGGGATCTGGGGGTCCTGGCGGACAGCAGGATGACTGTGAGCCAGCAATGTGCTCTTTTGGCCAAGAGGACCAACAGCATCCTGTCCATGTTGGTGATTGATCAAATAAATCAGATGACAGTGTTGCTGCTCCTAGTCTGATGGCTGTTAAACCTTCTAAGAACTTCAGAAGTGGTGATAGCTGCTATAGTGAAGAACCTTGTTACAGGTACTTGTGGGGTTTTCTTCCCTTGTAGATTGTGAGAACCATTTTTTTATTAATTGTTCTTGAGAAGCAAATTCAAGGCATGGCTTTTATGCCTTTGGTGAAGTTATGTTTGATGAAGTTCATTCTTCAGTTATTTTGGACTAGTTCCTGTCTAAACTGTGAACAGATGCTATTGAGTAAGATCTGACAGGTTTGGACTTGGCAGATCTGAATTCTGTAAATCATCTTTTGGAATCCTGTTTTGATGGAAGGAGAATAATAGTGAGAATCATGGCTTTATATAAAGTCCAGCCATAGTCTTCAGGGATTTTACTGTTCTTCTAAGATCATCTTACCATGATGCTAGATGTCCATCAGCCTTCTACTGCACATATATTCCCAAAGAGCTACTTGCTTTATTTATCTATCAGCAGAAGCCCAGTGGTGTCATTAAAAGGTTAATTCCACATCTGGTCTCCAGCTTTCTGCTGGTCAACTGATTTGATTTTACTTGAGACTGTGCATGTTAAAAACGAGTAATTGCACTCAATAATTACTGTGTATAAAATACTCTACAACTGCCCCAAGATGCAGTGCCAGGAATAATAAACAGCTCAATTTCATTACCAGCTTGTTCGTGATACTCACAAAAAAGTTTGAAGTGAAGTAAATAGCGGGCAGCTCAAAAATCAAGTTAGCATACTGTGACTGATTTTGTACAGCATAACAATGTAATTATTTTCTATACACTTTTCCATACAGTTTCCCTTCTTTAAAGAGGGCAGACAGGGTTTGGTACAGCAGGCTGTAGGGCTTTCTCTGGTTGGTCTCTGATCAATACTTCTGCAGCTGGTTATGGCTGCATTATACACCATTGTCTAGATAATGATGAAGACAAGACCACTGAGTTTGAAATGTGTGGTTACTACTCCCAGCAGTTTGGGTGCAGCACACAGCCTACAGAGATCATGATTTGATTTCCTGGCAAAACGATGAGAGCAGAGCAGAAGATTAGGGTTTATCACTGAACCCCTGTGTTGCTATTAAAGTCACTCTCAGGCTCGTATGTGTGCTGCTTCTCCCTTTGCACCACCAGCCTGTGAAGTGGTGGGCTCGTTTTAAACAGTTGTTATTTCTGCTGTCATAGAATCACTGAATGGCTTTGATTGTAAGGGACCTCCAAAGATCATCTAGTTCAAACCCCCTTGCCATGGGCAGGGGCAGCATTATTGATGCTTCCAGAGTCAAACACCAAAACAACCCAAAGTTAATGATTTCAGTCTCACACCAGATTTCAGTCTCCTCCTGTTCTCCCTGTACAGGATCATATAATAAAATAGCTGTTTAACTTTGTAAAAAGGCAGAAGAAGATGTAATGCAGGGCTATTCAGAAAAAGGGATGGATTTACTGGCTGGGGCAGCAGTCTAAGGGGGTGGCTGCTTCCTGTAGAACTGGAAGATGGGTTCCACTAGGTTTGTACATAGGAAACAACAAAAAAGACTAATTTTCATGCCAAGATAGAAGTTTTTAGATAGTAAGTAGTGATTTGGGTTCCTGTTGCTGTTACTGGAAGTCAGGCTTCCAACAAACCATTTGGAAATCTATTTTCCGAAGGGTTGTAGTTTTACCCACGTAACCAAATTAAGGAAGGACCAAGTATTCTTTTACTCTGCAAGTCTCACTGCTAGAATTTGTTTAAGCCCTTGAAACTTTTCTTAAGTTTTCTTAAATTTCAAACACTCTTAAATTACACTTAGAATTAAGCAGCAGGTTAAAAGATGATGGTAGTAGTCTGTAAATAATCCTACTCATCGATCTCTGGTTAATCAGTGTTGTCCATAGCTGTTAGGTACAGACAGAGAAGGAGGCACAGACTTCCTAATTTTCCACTTGGCCAGGAGTTTCCATCAGCAGGTCGAGCTGATGTTACGAACAGAGACGAACTCAGAGACTTAAGTAAAGATCTTCTTGCCTCTATGAGCAATAGCGGAAAACTATTTTGGGTCTTTTCTGTCTGATCTATATTTTGAAGCACCAGATGGCTCTAAAGGCCTCATACCCTGTCTTTGCTGTCAAGGGGAGCAAATTCAAACTTCCCTTTCCCCCCTTTCTAAAACTGACTTTGCATTATTGCTTGTTTCCTGTAAGGGTAGGTGTAGTGTCAGCTACAGTGCGGCGATGTCGTACGCTTGATGTTACTAACATGCTACTTTGCCTCAGCTTCATCAAGAGCAATGGTGTTTGTATATAGGAAGACTGCCATTTATAAACCAAATAAACCCTCAACAACATATTTATAAAGAGCTTTGGCCCTGTGTTCAGCAGTATGTTTCAGCATAAGCAAGGAGGAAACTTCAACATTTGACATTCTTTGCTGCTAGCAAAATGTCACAAAACAGAAATGAAGCTGCAAGTTACAAGTTGTTCGTTTCCAAAGCAGCAGAGCGAATGCCTGGATTTCAGATCCTGACTTTGCAAACATAACACAGTTTGGTTTATACTTGCATTCCTTTTTAAAGTAATCTGAAGATCTAACCCCTCCACCTGTTCATCTTGTTTAATGATGATCTTTGAGCACTCCTTGTTCGTCTGAAAATACTGAGGCATCATTGCGTGTCTAAAACAGTAAACCTCTGAGTTTTATCATTGTTGTGTGGCACAGATACATGGCTGGGTGTGGTTTTCTGCTGTACACGTTGTTATTGTGCATCAAATTGCAAATAGTAAGTACTTAAATTCTACTGCTGCAAAATATTAATGTTATCTTTTATTTTGGCAAGCCATAAAGATGCAGAAAATTTAATGAACTTGAAAGCATTAAAAGGAGGCTATGGCCCAACAAACTGTAACTTTCATTCACCCTGTAATTCAGTAATAAATGCAAGATGTTGAAAAGAAAGAAGCCAAATATTGGTGTGATACTAAGAGACCAAACAAATAATGGAGCTACTTAAATTTGTCATTCTTCTTCCCTGATTATACTCCAATGTAAAATGTACACAGATGTTATTTAAGTGTAGGTCACTGCAGTGTTTGCTTCTCCTTTTTGGCTTATGGAGCATCGTTAAATCTTTTCAGTAGTGTTTCTAATAGAGTGGTTGCCTTTTCAGGGGGATTTTTAAAATCTACGTTCAGCACTTGTTCAGTTCTTTGCAGAGTGCAAGGGATTGCTAATGCAGTGGAGATCTGCAGTGTGAGCAGTGTGGTCCTACCTTGTCAGGTTCAGGGCAAGGCACCAGCGTCGAGTACCTCACAGGAGCATAATGGCAATGACAGCAACTTTCCTTTCACATACGTGTGTCTAGGACTTCAGTCTGTGAAGGTATGGGAGTTACAGCAGCCCAGCTATCATTAAACAGAGCCAACCCTCTGTGCATAGGTGTTTAAGTTTATTTTGGGAAGGTGGTTCCCATGCTGGTGTTTCTGTATTGGACCTGTCCAAAAAAAAGAACCTGGAGTTTGATTGCTTCATAATCCAGCAAGTTGCTTAGTATCTCCTAAGGCTCCCTATCTGAACTGTGTAGCTGCTTACAGAGTAAGAATCGCAACAGAATGTGAAGGTCTTGTATGAGAGAGGGGAGTAAATGAACTTTCCCTGTCATGTTAATCCAGATTTCACTGGAGAACTCCACTCACCAGACCAGACTGCCCACAGCTCCATCCAATCTGACCTTGAATGTGTCCAGGAATGGGGCCTCCACCACCTCTCTGGGCAGCCTGATCCAGGAATCCTTTATGATTTTATTGCATCAGGTATATGAGATGTAGGTGCTGGCTGCTTTAAGAGAAGTAAAAGATCCTCTGTGTCAGGATGGATGTGTTTGTGTCATTCCAAACCAAACCGGGCCATGCTCAGAATGAGTAAGCCTGGACGTTACTTGTGCAGAGCAATGTCCTTCCACCTGTGTGTGTTACCTGAGCAAGGTACAGACCTCAGTGCACATGAATGCTAGGAACCAAGCTAGAAGCCCAGTGTGCAAACTGGCTACTGGCTTGGCCAGGCAGGCTCTTTGCCACCATGTAGCAAAACCAGCATGGTGGCAAAACCAGCATGGCATCGTATTGTAACTGGGCTTATCTCCAGAGGCACATTTTCAGACAGCGGCAATGGAGATTTGAGGTTTCCAGACATGAGCTGTGTTTGACTGTCACAAACACGTCACTGGTGGTGTCCAAGTGCTTTGTGAGCACCTGATAAACAGTTTGGACAAAATTCTCCTCATGCAGGGTGGTGTTGCCTGGCTTTTAACAGATAGATAGTGCTTCCGTTCAAAATCCAAAGCTGGCTGTTGTTTCCCTTCCCCTATAGTCTTAAATCAAAAAGCTTCTGAGGAAGCTTTTTTCTAGCTATTTTTTTAACACTAAAGGAAAACAAGCCATCCGTGACGTCTCCATCGCTGGGTGATTTTGGTCACGGCTCGTTTCTGTTCAGAAACAAGTTATTTGTAATTTATAGCATGTTGTCTGCTGCTGGTGAGGGGCTTGAAGCCAAAGGCTGCGCAAGATGGTCAGATGTTTCTCCCAGGCTATGCATAGGCTTAGAGTTCAACTTTTTTGGGGTCATAGTTTGCTGTATTTGACTGCTCAGATGAGCACTCAGGTGTTTAGATGATGGTAAACTGTCCTTGGGGTTTTAGGACCCCCATACAAAGTACAATACAAGGTATACTGAAGGCATCTAATTACTCACTTTCAGAGCAAGGTGCTGAGGTTGCTTGCCCTGTACCACTGAGTGCAAACTGCCCATTGTTACAGAAGGGTTTGACTGCATGAAGCCCCATCATTTCTAATTAAAGTCCTAAGAACCAATGATTTGATTGTCTCAAGCATATTGTAATACCTTAACAAAGAGAAAAGATCTATATATTTCTTCCTCAGACACTTAGGGAGTGCCATCTGTCACTAATTGTGCCTGGCCAGCAGTGACAAGAAAGAAAACTGTACCCTATGGATGCTTGCAGTGCATCTGTAATCAGTGGAGGTACTCTTTTGTACCGTATTTTTGATGTTAGTGCTCTTCTTGCAGGAGGACAGTAGCAATATACCATGGTGACTTTGCTCTTATATGTTTTTAGAAGATATTTGTGTGTGGTATCTTGCCTGTATTGCAGCCATGTAGTATTCAGGTGTCTGTGTAATAATTTTTCTGATTAACTATTAGTGTATGCATACTGCACATTTCACATCAGTACTGATCAGCACCTGTTAGGACAGGATCAGCCCTGTGCCTAAGGTGTCAGGTGCTTGCTATTAACCTCTAGTTCTTTCTCTCCCTTTACCCCTATTTTAGAGGCCTTTGAGGCTTTGCTTCGCTTTGCTGAAAACCACACAAGCTCCCTGTTTGAGACAGCTTACAGACCTGTGGCAAAGGAAGCAGCAGAGCCAGTTAAAGAACTTTTTACAGACATCTCTCTCTACATTCTGGGCTCAGAGACTACAGTGGAAAGTGCAGTGTTACGGTTCTTCGACAGTCTCTTTCCTCTGGTATACAGCCGGCTAATAAACCCAGGAATTACAGAGCTATCAGAAGACTATACGGAGTGTCTGCGGCTTACAAGGCAAGACATAAATCCTTTTGGACACTTTTCTAAAAACATGGTTACAGAGCTGTCAAAATCTCTTTGGGCAAGTAGAATGCTCAGACAGGCCCTCAGCCTGGGCATTGAAGTGATAAATGCCACTGAGCACACTGCTCTCACGAAGGAATGTAGCAAAGCCCTGGTGAAGATGCAGTACTGCCCACACTGCCAGGGCCTGACGCTCATCAGACCCTGCGTTGGGTATTGTCTCAACGTCATGCGGGGCTGTTTGGCCAGCGTGTCAGAACTGGATGCTCAGTGGAGGGACTATATCTCCACACTGGAATATCTGACTAATGAAATGGCTGCCTCACATGATCTGGAAATTGCTCTGACAGGGATCCGGAACTCCATCAATGAGGCCATCCTGTATGCACAGCTGAATGGACCGCAGCTCTCCGCTACCGTAAGTCCTCTCTAGTTATTTGCTACTCCCATTTATCCCTTTCATTATTGGGTGAGTCCACATTTAAACAAGTTGGTTTTGCCTTTGCTCCAATTTTTAGTCTTTGACTAAATCTTTGTTTAATAGTCTAGGAAAATATTACAGGTAAGTGTGGTGGGGTTCAACGGAGTCTGCTTTGAAATGGAAGGGTTTGGGGGAAGGTTTTTCTTGAGTAACAACCCTGTAATGCAGATAGGTCTGGCTTGTCAGCCAAATTTTCTGAATAAAAACTGAGGGTATATAATGTGTGACATCACCAGGGTATTTTCATTCTCTAAACTGTCTGAACATGCAACTCCGGGAGCAGCATTTCCCTGGCATAAGGATGTGTAGTACGTGTGGCTATTTCACAGGAGGTGGTGTAGGGGTTTAGAAAAGTAGGTTCTAAATAAAGGCAGAGAAATTAACTTTCATCACTTTACAGTCACTTTATTTTTGTATTGGCTGAGGCATCAGGATGAAATTTGGGGTCTGTACTGAGTATCCCCATCATACACAAGTTGAAAAAAGAGCATAAAAAAAAATCAAACTTGTTTGACAGCATTTGTATAAGTAAGGGATAAAAATGCTCTTAGAGTGGATCTGGTTTTGTAAGCTGTGGGTTAAGGAGGAAAGAACTAGGATGGTAGAGCTGTCTCACAAATAATAGCAGCATGTGAGTGGCAGATTTTCTCAAAGTATTGAGGATTAGGCCAGAAATTGTCAAAATGACTGATGATGCAGCTGACTTTGTGCAGTTCAGCTAGACTGTCAGTGTGGTCTTAAGCAGAGTAAAAACTAATCTAAACAGTGCAGTTAGATCTGTCTGTCTTGAGAGTAAAAGAATTCTTGCAGAGAAATAAGGGAAAGAAAGGCACAGACCTAGAAATGTAATTCCTGTGCTGAACACTTCAAAGATTCTAGAGAAATTAGCTATGGAGGAGGGTATTCTAAAACAAGTATATCATTAGAAGCAAAACTCCTGTGTGTTGTAAACTTCCAGAACATCAGACATCACACCTCCCTTCAACTTACAACACCTGACAGAGCCCACCTGAGCACTCTCTAAGTTATAAAAACCAGCAACCACTTGTAGTGATCTGAGAAAACCTGACATTTGTGGTCGTCCTGGTTCCTGTTGCCTCAGATTATCCTTTCCTTTCATAAAAAATACTCCTGTCTGCAAGTTTATCTGATGTCTGATGATAACAATCATGAGGAAATAAGAAAAGATCTGTCTTAAAAGATTGCTGCTACTCAGAGCACAGCAGGCAGTGGAGCCTGCAGATGTTGCAGAGCCATCTAATTGACTTCTGTGCTGATGGCTGGTTGGTTGTGTCGTGGTGTATCCCATAAAGCAGAGTGCTAAACCTAGAACCCATGGTGAACAGTGTTCTTGCATCCACTCTGATTTTCCCTCAGAGGTTATTTTTATAGGACATTGTTATTGTAGGTATTGGGTTTATGTGTCTATAGATACCTGTTAAATCATCATGTGGCTTCATTATTGATAACACTGAAGTAACGAGGAATAAAGTTAAATATTTTGTACTGTGATCAACTTTAGAAGATGCTAAAACATGCTTCTGCGTTGTGTGTGTTAGCCTTGTGTTTAATATTCACCTGCTCAGGTCACTGAGCAGGTCACATCATAATCCAGGTGAACTCGGTGAGTGCAGTGAACCAGACCTCACTCAGATGTCTTTCAGGATGAGAGTTTTCTTCAGTGATTATTCAAATAATTTTATTTGAGTCTTTCTCACTTCCCTCAGAAACATTTTCCTTTCTTCATTCAGAAAGTGCTTTCGTGTATGACATGACATCAGTTCCTTTTCTCCCAAAGTTATCTTTGTTTTCTCTCACTAGCAATGCCTCTGTGCACAGATTTTGTGTTGGTTTGGGAACTGCTCTGTAGGATGTCTTCTGTATGAAAATTAAACCTGTATGCCAGTATGTGTTATCCTCAGCCTTCCAGCCTTCTCAGCAATGTACGATCATATTCTGAGACAGAGCATGTTCTGCTATTTGAGCATTAGTCTGATACTGATTTAAAACCTTACTGATTCGTTAGGGGGCTAACTCTTATTTAGAAAATTGAGCCTAATTAGGTTGTATGTTTCCTTTTCTGAAGAAGCAGAAAGGAGTTCAGTCCTCAGATTTGGGATTTCCAGCCATGAGGTGTTTTCTTGGAATCTGGGGTCTGATTCTCAATTACACTTAGGGCCCCTTTGGACCATGGTTTTGTGCTCAGTTTGTAGCCAAACAAATACTCTTTGTTTTAATTGCAGAGTATTTTTGTTCAGAGGAGAAGAGACTTTTTTTCCCCCCGTTCACAAACATGTAAAGACCTTTTTCTGTTGATGCGGTATCTCTCCAGCTTCTGCAGAAGTGGAGATGTTTAACTTTTGTACAGCTCCCATTACAAATGCTGTAATTGGTTTCATTCAATTATAAGTAATCTATGAAAAACTCATTGAGGAGAGCAGAGCCCTCCTAGCAATTTTCATTTATCCTGAGGCAGTCTTAACTAATGCACCCTGCCCTTTTAGGAACCGTTGTACATTTTTTAATAGACAATATGGCTAAAAATTAGTTCTCTTACTGCCTGCTTGGATGATAATGAAGAATGGAGGGTTAGATTATGTTTTCTTTTAAACAGGGGGAAAGAATGAAATGAACCTGTAAAGCACTTAGGGCACTTTGCTCAAATGAGGTGCAGTCAATTATTATAAATTAAAAAAAAATCCTATTTGTAGGAACAGTGAGCAACCTAGAGAGACTGGCCTCTGCTGATCTCGTCCATTATAGCCAAGGGAATTGCCTGATTTTCTGGGAGAGGAAGTGTGAAAGGTCACCTTTAAGAGATTAGTAACCTCCTCCCCAGTGCCCTCAGAATGTGCTGTGCCATTTGTTTGATGATACTGGCTGGCATCCAGCTTTACTTACCCTAATGCGGGCCAGCCGTGCTCTGCAGCATCAGCAGTCATCATCATTACCTTCTGGTTTGTCTGCTGGAATCTAATTGTCCTCTGTGTTGGTAGGAGCCCTGGCTTCTGCTTGATGCCAGCTGCAGAGGCCATGTTTGTTCACCCTTCCTTATAATGTTTGAGATTTTCTATCTTGGTTTCCTTTCAGTGTCTTTGTTTTAAAGCTGGTCTCACTTTCCTACTGTTTTTCCTACCATCTACCACTCTATTCCAGACTGTATTTGTGCATTGTTCCTGATTTTTTGCTTTTATCCAATGTGAAAGTAAAACACCCTCAACTAAAGGGCACAGAAATACTCTCAACTAAAGACCAGGATGCCTCAACTAATGGCATCCTGGCCTGGATCAGGAATGGCGTAACCAGCAGGAGTAGGCAGGTCATGGTGTCTCTGTACTCTGCACTTGTGGGACTTCACCGTGAGTACTAGGTCCAGTTTTGTGTGCCGCAGGATAAGAAAGGCATGATAAGAAAGACATTGAGGTGCTGGAGAAGGGCAATGAGTCTGGGGATAGCTCTGGAAAACAGACCCTGTGAAGAGAGGCTGAGGGAATCTGGCTTATTTAGTCTAGAGAAAAGGAAGCCGAGAGGAGACCTTGCTGCTCTCTACAGCCACCTGAAAGGAGGTTGTAGTAAGACTGGTGCTGGTCTCTTCTCCAGAATTACTAATGATAGGATGAGGGGAAATGGCCTCAAGTTGCATCAGGGGAGGTTCAGATTGGATCTTAGGAAGTTCTTTCCTGAGAGAGTGGTTGGGCACTGTATCAGGCTGCCCAGGGAGGTGGTAGAGTCCCCGTCCCTGGAGCTGTTTAAAAACCAAGCAGAGAAAGCACTTGAGGCCATGGTCTAGGGGTGAGGGCTGAGGGCTGGACCGGATGATCCTGGAGGTCCTTTCCAGCCATGTTGATCTATGATTCTATAAGGAGTAGGAGAGACAGGTTTGAAATGCCACCTGTCACTAGTGCTTTCTGAGTGTTTCACCAGGTAGTGTAACAACCGCTGCCTTAGCCTGCAAGTCCCAGTAAGGTGCTGTTCAAGTTGCTGGTGTAGGGCTAGTGATGGTTTAACTTACAAATGCAGAGAATCATGCATAGGGCAGATAGCGGAAACAGAATAGTAGAGGAGGTCGGGAAGATTTTAATGGATCAGAAATATTTAGAATCTACCTGGCCCTGCTAACTGTAGTTCTGCATCTCCAGTGATACAAAGCACAGCATCATGCAATCACAGAATGGTTTGAGTTGGAAGGGACCTTAAAGATCATGTAGTTCCAACCTAGTAGGTTGCAGTAGGGGCACCTCACACTGCACTGGCAGCCTACTCCTGCACTTTCGGCCTTCAGTGGAGTGTGGTGGTCCTGTTTGCAGAGTAGCATTGCTTTTTCCTGGTCTGCATGTGAAAGGCACCAATGCTCAGATGTGGATTTGCCATCTGATTTTCCAGCTCATGGTTACACAGAGGTTCCTCTCCTGTGCCAGAGCAGCGTTCTGATTTCTAACAGTACAAGGATGATTCTTTCATTTGCTGGGTTATCTAAGCGTGTCTTATGCATTTGCTCACATTCTTAGCTCTGTGATCCTGGTTCCCCTCTCGAAATGGTGATTTGTCACTTGTTCCACAGACGTGCTCAGCACCATGTGGTGCCTGGCAGGGACCAGATCCGTGGGTCACACTTCAGCAGCAAACTGTGCAAGGCTGCTAACCCTGGTGGTCGGGGCTTCTCTCCTGGAAAGGACACTGAGGCCCTGTGGAAATCTCCCTTCAGAACAGAAAATTCTGTGCTGATTGTGTAGCTGTTTGTTAGGGCTTCATTTATCAAGAGTAAAGCAAGGTTTCCAGAGAAACATTTTGTGGTTCGAATTCCACTTAGGTCAATGGAATTTGAACACATCATTACTGGTTCTTCTTCTAAGCACTTCTCCCAGGTATTGCTACAACTTTGCTCTGCATGTGGCTTCTCGTGCAACCTTCCTGCTTGCTCACATGCTGGAAAATGCAGAGTGATGCGTGTTAACTGAGTTATTTGGAATGTGGGCAGGCTTGTGTTCCCCTGTGTTCTTGCTGCATGAAGTCTATAAGCACAACATACTTACCTCGTTACTGATGGATCCAAAAGTATTACATGTGAAAAGAATGTAAAAAGCCATATATCTAGTTTTTTTAGAACAGCCAACTTTTATACACAGTGCAACATAATTGTGTTTCTTGATGATAGGAGTAATAAAAGTAAAAGCTAGTGAAATTCTTGAAAGGGATATTTTATAAACCTAGGTATAATCAGAGGTGAAGCATTAGGATACAGCAGAAAGATCTGTGCCTTGAGACTTAACTTTTTGGAGACAAGCTTGGCAGTTAATGTGATAAAGTGATACAAAAAAGCTATAGAAGAACTAACTTTGAGCCAGAATTTGTGAGGCAGGAATGAAAAAAAAAAATTAAAATCCTGCCCTAAATTTTCTGGTAACAGTTCAGTAGCGTATGGACGCTTTTGGAAAATAATTTAGTAGGTCTAAAATCGTTAGAAATAGGGAAGAAAAAAAACTCCTGATAAATAAAAGAGCCAAGACCCATTAAAAGGGTCACCTTTAGCAAAAGAAAAGCTGAGAGGAAAGACTGCCAAACTTAGAGCAGCAGGAGATTGATGTGCGGTAAGCTTACAAATTTGAAAAGGAAATGGCAGTGCTATGAACAAAATAACTTTGTGCTGAGTGAGTTCACAGCAACAAAGAGTCTCTGCCAGCCAGTAATGAACTACTTGATTAAAGACATTGAACAGTGTCATAAAACACTCCTGGAGACTTTGGAGAACACTCAGAGCTCAACTCGGTTGCTTCCTTCCTGCAAGTTTTCCAGTTCAAATGATCAACAGCAGCTGTCAATAAGAACTGTACTTAGCAGAGGTTACAGTGGTATATTCAAGTTCTTGTAGTTAGATTGCTGTAAATAACTGTAAAGCCATGCAGGGAGTGCTGTGTTGTGCACTGTTTGCACGAGAAGTGCTATTTAAAATGACATTTTGCTTTTTGTAAGCATTTAGCAGGAAGCCTCTTCTGAAAGAGAGAATGAAGGCAATGCTTCAGTCTGATGAGGCATCTGTAAATGGACTGGGTGCCTTGGTGAAGCTGTCAGATTTAGTATTGCTTTTTGCCAGTGTCATCTTAAATGACACTCTGAAGCCATTGTCTGTTTTGTTTTGTTCTCATGAGCCAACTTTACATGGTTGTGTATCTGGTTCAAGTCCTTTGTGAGTCCAAAGACAGGAGAAGGCCTTTCAGAAACCTGGAGAATCACCTCAAAGGCACAACTGGTAATGAAATTACCTACTTAGGGACTGGAGGAAAAGGCTGATGAGGAGAGGCTGAGGGAGCTGGGGGTGTTTAGCCTGGGCAAGACTCATGGGAGATCTTCTCCCTCTCTACAACTACCTGAAGAGAGGTTGTAGTTGGGTGGAGGTTGGGCTCTTCTCCTAGGCAACTAGCACCGGGATGAGAGCGCAGGGCCTGAAGCTGCCAGGGAAAGTTAAGTTAGATGTTAGGAAGCCCTTCCTGAAGGAAAGGGTGATCAGACCCTGGAATGGACTGCCCAGGGCAGTGGTGGAGTCCCCATCCTTGGAGGTGTTTAAAGGAAGACTGGATGTGGCCCTTAGTGTCATGGTTTAGCTAGTGTCATGCTGTCAGGTTATAGGCTGAGCTGGATGACCTTAGAGGTCTTTTCTAACCTCAGTAATTCTGTCATTCTGTGACTTTTTGTGAGAAAGGTGAAGGAATGGCTTTCACAGTGGTATGTAATGCATATAAAGAAATGGCTACATTAAAATTTAGCTTTATTTCTCTTAGACTTTCTACTATTAATATAGTGCTCTCATCTTACGGCTAGTCATGAATGCGTTTCTAAAAATAAGCAGTGGAACTATATATCTGAAATCAACTGAATTTCATTGAATATAAGCACCTAATTCTTGTAGTCAGTGTTGTAAGTCCTGCCACATGCTATTTGCTTGATTTAAAAGCCTTTTGACACTTGAGTAAGGAAGTAGTATTTCTGGAAATAATAATCTAAATTGTTTAATGTACTTGCTTCATTCCCATCTGTTACAGAAGTCCTCTGGAGAATCTGAGCTCTCGTGGTCATAAACTGCTCTTTAGAATCATGGAATTGTTAAGGTTGGAAAAGACCTACAAGATCATCCAGTCCAACCAGTAACCCAGCTGTCCCAAGGCCACCACTAAGCCCTGTCCCTAAGCTCCAGATCTCCATGACTATGAAAAGCATCCAAGTATGGCAATTCAACACTCTCCCTGGGCAGCCTATTCCAAGGCCTGATAGCCCTTTTCAGGAAGTTTTTCCTCATGTCCAACATAAACTTCCCCTGGAGCAATTTGAGGCCGTTTCCTCTTCTCCTATCACTTGTTCCTTGTGAGAAAAGACCAACCCCCACCTCTCCACAACTTCCTTTCAGGTTGCAGACAGCAATAGGGTCTCCCTTCAGCCTCCTTTTCTCCAGGCTAAACAACAGTTCCCCCAGCCACTCATCAGACCTGTTGTCCAGGCCCTTCACCAGCCTTACTGTCCATTGGAAACATTCCAGCATCTCAATGCACTTCTTGTATTGAGGTGCCCAAAACTTTAAGAGGATGCAAGGAGTTTTCTGATCCATGTTGGCTCGTGACAGTTCTCTTCCATGCAGATATTTGATACCTGATTTCCTGGCATGAAGGATCATCCCATCTGTAGTGTTGGAACTCCCTGAAATTTGTTATTTATGTCCACATGAAATAGGTTTAAGTGAAATATATGAATTTCCAGAATCTACATTCTTATCAGTCAGAGCAGGAATTAAAAAATCACAACAGCTGAGTTGATTCTGAGCAGTATTTACTGGGTATTATCCAGCTGTCATGTTCAGTCTAATAACACATAGTGAGGAATGGAGTTTTGCATCACTGGTGGAGCCTGAAGTTGCTTTTGCAGAAGTGATTATTCATTTGGATGTACGTGTCTCTTCATACCTGAGGATCTCCATAACATGTCACATTCTTACCTCCCAGCTGACCGCTGACTTGCTGGTGATGCTTAACCACACTGTTAACAAGTTGTTAATCTGTGCTGAAATACAGAGCTCTTTTCTGCCTGGTAGAGCAGCATTTAAGTTCTACTTCTCTTTCCCTAAACCATGTATTTTGTGTAAACATGTAACCTCCAAGTTTCATTACAGGTTCCTGTTAGTGGAATCCATGAATCAAGCTTTTCACCAGCCTTTGAACTGAGACCAGCTCTGATTGATTTATTTGTGGTTAATTACTGCAGTTGTGTTTTTTGGGAATGATAGTGATTTGGGGCTGCTGCCTTTGGATAAAGGCTTCTGTATTTGAGAAGGATCATGACACCATCCTTTTTTTCCCCATTACAGCCAAGATACAGTTATTTGGCTTTGTCTTGTTTGTGTTTGTAGGAAACGTCTCAGCTATTTGTGTGTGTTTGCGGTCCCAGAAATGTGGTGTTACGTGCATGTTTGCTCAGAACTGATGGCATTCTGCTCTGAAACCTGCTGTCAGAGCAAGAGGCCTGAACAGTGCGGTAAAAAGTTCATCATTTATTACTCATTTTGCATCATGGCTAACATCTTTGTTTAAGGGTAACAACAACAGTGATCACTAGTGATATTCATTCCACATATGTGCTTAAAAGAGCATGGTCCCTGAGGCAAATGGCCACTAAGTCTTCCCTTCTGCAATGTTCAGTGCTGCAAAGACTGACACAAGCATATGCAAGAGCATGCGTGCACGTTGACATATACAGCCCACTGCTTTCCTTCACTCCTGAGAATGAAGCTGCATCTTTTTCAGCCTGTGGGTAATCGCTAGTTCGTGCAGCATAGAATCATAGAATCATCATGGCTGGAAAGGACTTCCAGGGTCGTCAAGTCAAGCCCTTTCTCCTAGTGCCTAACCGCTAGACCATATCCCCAAGTGCTGCATCCACCCATTCCTTAAACACCTCCAGGGTTGGTGACATCACCACCTCCCTGGGCAATCCATTCCAGTACCTAACCACCCTCTCAGTAAAGAATTTCTTTCTAACATCCAGTCTAAACCTTCTCTGACGCAACTTGAGGCCATTTCCCCTCGTCCTATCATCACCAATTTGAGAGAAGAGACCAACACCAGCCTTGCTACAACCTCCTTTTAGGTAGTTGTNCTCGTGCTTAACTTTGTGTCATCCACAAATTTACTGAGGGTGCACTCGATCTCCTCATCCAGATCATTGATAAAGATATTAAACAAGACTGGTCCCAAAACTGAGCCCTGAGGTACACCACTTGTGACTGGCTGCCAACTGGATTTCACGACGTTCACCACCACCCTCTGGGCTCGGCCATCCAGCCAGTTTCTAACCCAGTGAAGAGTCCTCCTGTCTACGCCATGAGCCGCCAGCTTCTCCAGCAGAATGCTGTGGGAAACGGTATCAAATGCCTTCCTGAAGTCCAGGTAGACAACATCCACCGCTTTTCCCTCATCCACTAGGCGGGTCACCTGATCATAGAAGGAGATCAGGTTGGTTAAACAGGACTTGCCCTTCATGAACCCATGCTGGCTGGGCTTGATCCCCCCGTTGTCCTGCACTTGCTGTTTGATCACCCCCAAGATGAACTGTTCCATGATCTTCTCTGGCATCTGTTTTTATTCAGTAGGAATGAACTTAGTCATTCTACCATAGATTTTTTTTTTCTTCTTGAAGTTTTTTTCTCAACTTTTCAGCACCTTCTGGTTCCTAAAAATTAGAACCTGGGAACTCTGCAGCCAGGTGTAATTGTATTAAAACAATAACAAAAGGCAAACCCCAAAGTCGTAACCTGTGTAATATAGAATGTCAGAATGGTTCTTGTTTTCACCTCAAAGTTGAAAATGCTAGAGTATACCCCAGGGCATCATGTCTGTGTCCTCTCTGCCTTCACCTCAATGCTCTATTGAAGAGGAGGATGTGTCCATGTGGGTATGATGGCAGGGTATAAGCTGCAGAGTGGAAGTTCTGTCAAAGCCATCATCATAAACCTGTCAAGATAGTGCTGCCATAATTTCCCAGAGACAGTGCTGGCACTGAGCACTCTCTATCTCATTTGGAATGTGATTCTGGTGTTAGTATTCACCATTATTGCAGTTGAAGGATGAAGGACATAAATGTGGTAAGAGTCCAGGATTTTGCTTGAGCACAATACTGAGCAAGACAATCACCAGTTGGGATAATGTTTATGGAAATTATGATTCTCAAGATGACAGATGATGTGCTTAGTGTTTCAACAAGAGTTGTGCAGACTTTATTCATCATTTCTACTACTTCTCTTCTGTGCACCTATTGTAAGCCACCACTGATTGTGTAAGTCATCTGCTGGCATTGAGTGTTATTTTCTATTACAAAATCAATTTAAACTTCAAAAGAGAAATTAGTTTTGCAGGGAGGAGTTTATGAAACCAACTTTTCATGTTGTGGTTTATTAAATATGAAGGATATGTAGCAGCGGTGCTTTGGAATTTTGGCACTTCTGTTTGTTGTGTTTAATTTTTGGTCTTCTAAATTAACAAGGCGTCAAACAATGAAGTTAGAGTGTTGCCGGGTTGAGGTCCAGTCCCTGCTGAAAAATGCAGCTCCAGCATATTGGCAGCTTAGACTGCTTGTTATTCATTATAAGGTGCCCCACTATGGGAGTGTTAGATGTTTGACAGCATTGAGTAGATTCCAGTCAGCCATACAAACTACCTCCACTGAAGTGGAAAGGACCATAAAATTGTTTTAGCAACAGCTAATTCTCTAGAGTCTTTTAAGGCTTTTTTTCCCCTTTTTTTTTTTTAACTGTTTGATTACCAGTAGAGGATTTGCCAATTTAAACAGTGAACAAGCCCAGATTGATTTAAGTTTTTAAGATTAGTTTTGAAAGCTATGCTAACTGAAAAGCTTTCAAAACTTTTGGGAAGAACCCAAACCAAACAAAGTGTATATTTAACACTGATAGCTCTATTTGACTATAAAAGCAAAACTATAAAATTAAATTTACAGCATCACTTTATTTGTTTAAGCATTTTTTCTATAAATAACCTCCAGCCTTATTTTTATCTACAAGGTATTTGGGTGCAAGTCTGTTAACTGGTAGATATTTCTTTTCATGGCTCCGCTCATCTTTTAGCAGCTGAACTATCAGGCAAGCATAGTGCTGCAGGGCTTTTTTCAAGCAGCTCAGAGACTTGTCTTTTTGATCCACAGCTAAAGAGGTGTGTTAATTCCTCCATCTTTTCTTACTTTGAGTAATTTTTTAATCTCCTTGATAGTTTAGGCTGTGTAGTTAGTGTGTGAAAGAATGTAAAAATGTGCCCTCACCTGTCAAAAGGCTGGTAATATAAGAGCTAGTTGCCTCAAAATGTGCCATAGTTCAGTCTTTAAGAAAAAGCCACGAACACAGTGTGTTGAAATAGTCAGGGAGACACAGTGGCAGTAACTTTAGAGGGAGCTTAAAACATTTTGGGAGTACAGGGAAAAGGTGGAGAATAAGGAGACCCTCACATGTTACAGCTTCATTGAAGGGATTTAAAGAATCAAGAGCCTGGGTAAAAGCGGTTCAGTTCCTCCCTGGTGATTTTATTGTGGTTCTCCAGACTTTTGCTAATTGTAATGAACTTTACTTATTTTTTACTCTTCTAGTCCATCTACATAAAATCTTGACAGACTTTTTCTCTAGTATTTCTATGTGTGTATGAACCAGAGGAGTCAACAGAGTCTGTGTAAAGAGTAATGTAGTTATAAAACCGACTTATTGAACTTGTATGAAACTGCTTTTGGAGAAGACCTGACTTTTCATTTGGATGCTTCAGTCCCTGGGAGGAAAATGGGGGCTTCCTGAGGCTGCATCCTTCCTACATAGCAGCCAAATGCTTCCTACAGCCATAGGACCCATCAGAGCAAGAATGATCTTTCCCCAAGTAAGCTCTTTCCTCTTAAGGGGTCTCTGTTTGGAACAAAATTTTGCATTTACTTGGAAAGATGTTGTTGTCCATGACTTCACTTCAATGGCTTAGGTACATCACATGTCAGCTTATTTATGTCACTAACTGGAGATACCGTAAAAGAGCTGATTTTTCAAGTCAGAGTGGGACCCAAGCGTTTTGACAGTTGTATTCCATCAGGGCTAGTTGTAGTCACCGGAACAACTTCCAGAGCTTATCACAGTATCACAGTATTATCAAGGTTGGAAGAGACCTCATAGATCATCAAGTCCAACCTGTCAACACAGAGCTCAAGGCTAGACCATGGCTCCAAGTGCCACGTCCAATCGTGCCTTGAACAGCTCCAGAGTTGGCGACTCCACCACCTCCCTGGGCAGGCCATTCCAGTGGCCAATGACTCTCTCGGTGAAGAATTTTCTCCTCACCTCAAGCCTAAATTTCCCCTGGCGCAGCTTGAGGCTGTGTCCTCTTGTTCTGGTGCTGGCTGCCTGAGAGAAGAGAGCAACCTCCTCCTGGCCACAACCACCCCTCAGGTAGTTGTAGACAGCAATAAGGTCTCCCCTGAGCCTCCTCTTCTCAAGGCTAAACAATCCCAGCTCCCTCAGCCTCTCCTCATAGGGCTTGTGCTCAAGGCCCCTCACCAGCCTC
>VXBP01005456.1:283366-348633 GCA_013400115.1 Rhinopomastus cyanomelas | reverse complement strand
TGATGGAGAGCGGCTCGGCCAGTTCATCTGCCAGCTCTCTCAGCACTCTAGGATGGATCCCATCTGGTCCCATGGACTTGTGGGTGTCCAAGTGGCTCAGCAGGTCATGGACTAGTTCCTTGTGGACCTCCAAGGCTGCACACTGCTCTCCAACCCCATCCCCCAGTTCGAGAGGCCATTTGCCCCGAACTCCTCCCTCCTCACTATTAAAAATTGAGGTGAAGTAGGTATTCAGGACCTCAGCCTTTTCCTCATCATTAGTTACAGTGTTCCCCTCCTGGTCCTGTAAGGAGTGGAGGCTCTTTTTACCCATCTTTTTAGTATTGATAAATTTATAAAATTGCTTTTTATTATCTTTCACAGAGGTGGCCAGCTTAAGTTCTAACTGGGCCTTTGCCTCTCTAATTTTTCTCCTACATAATTTAGTTACACCCTTGAACATGTCCAGAATTCTTCTCCTTGAACAATGTCCAGAATTATTGTTTGCAATGGCAAGAGCCTCTGTTTTGCTCACCTGAAGCACATGTTGGCAGCTTAAATCTCTGTTCCTTTGCAGACATTCTCCATTCTACACTACCCTCCAGAGTTCTTTTTGAGGAGACCAAATAGTTTTAATCCTCTCTAATAAAATCTGGTGTTGCTCTTACTGCAGACCTGCAGCTCCTGTAGCCATGATCCATGACAAGAATTGAATCTTCATTTTCCCAGAAGTGGACTGAGTTGCTGCTCAGTGCCCTAGGGAGCATTTACTGCTGGAAGTATTAATGAGTGAAGGGCAAGGGAAAGAGAAGGAAACAAAATAATTCTTAATATATTTATCAAGTATTCAGCTCTCTGTTCTGTATAGTTAGAGTGGAGTCGGGGCAATCTGAAAGCTGAGCCTTCAGGTCTTGGACTGGCAGAAGACAACTGGAAAATAGAATGAATGGGAAGATGGTCTGAGGAGCAGGAGTCTGTCTGGGTAGTCAAGAGGAAGGAAATTGGGGTATTTCTGTCCATCGTTGTGTCCCTACTGAAGGACACTTGCTTGTTTGTATGATGCTGCAGTCAAAGTATTCAGCAATGTGGACATCTGTTTTGGAACGTCCATTGGTTCTTTTTAAGGAGACACCTGTGCTTTTCGTCTTTTTTCTTTCTGATGCAGTTAAGCATTTTTGTTAAAAACTTAATAGGGTGGGGTTTTTTGAATCATTGCTGTTACATCAATATGTGGAGTTTACCCTTGGTTCTTGTTTTGTTCTAAATTTAATTACTGGATTATTTCTTTTTTTTTTTCCCTTAATAAGCAACTGTGATGCTGCTGTGGAGGCAAAAGGAGAAGAATCTTTGCTTCTGTGTGAACCCAGGCTGCCCCACTTTTATGTAACACTAAACCAGGACCTTCATGAGTTTTTATTCTCTGATTTCATAGACATTCTGCTTAGGGTTTAGCAGTGGGCTTGAAACAGGTAGGTGAGTGGTTGGACTAGATGATCTTAGATGTATTTTCTAACCTAAATGATTGTGTGATTCTGTACCACAAGTTGGAACTCATATGGCACCAGCAGAATCAAGAGCACGCTTATCAAACAAGAGACAGTGAAGACAAGCAGAGAGAGATGTGATGGGACAAGATAAAGACAGGGAGATGCTCCGTCAGTTCCTGTCATAGGCAAAACTGTCACAGCTTGGGAAAAACTAAGTTATTGCCAACCAAAATAAAACTGGATGGGGAGGGGGAAGACAGAAACTAAAAGGTTTTCTGCGCTCCTTCATTCCTGACCCCTGCAGGGGCAGCACTGACTGGTCTGAGGGCCCCCCGGGTAGCTGGAACCAGCTGGAATCAGCTGGAACCAGTTTGAGCAGCCCCTGATGCCCCTCACAGGGATTCCCTGGGCACAGGCAGGGGAAGTAAAGGACCAGCCACTTCAGGGAGCTGTTGCTACTCAACTAAACAGGATAAACTTTAGAAAATACTGTTTGTTTTTTTTTCTGAGCAAATCCCTGTTTTCTGGCAGAAATTCCTCATCGGTGTCTGTGGTGGGCATTGACAGCAGGAGCAAAGGGGTGCAGGGAACTGAAATAGTGATTTGGGGTAATAGCGAAAAACATGACACAGTTCCCAATTAAAGTAATAGCTGTGAGGGAATCGTTGGAAGAAAATAAACTGAAAGGCCTCCTGGTAATGGAAAAATGTGTCTTAGATCCAATTGCACTTTTTAATAAAACAAACTTACCACATAATGGACAAGTGCTGGTTCAGAGAGTTTGAATTTGTAGAGAAAGAACTAACTGGATAGGAAAAGATGCAGATGGCTGTGAAGTTGAAGGGATGCAAAGCAGTGAGAAAGATGTGTAAAAAAAATTGAGACAAAAGGTAGAGGAAATCAATTGTAGTGGGGGGGAAAAAGCCCCTAATTTACAGTATCACAGTATCATCAAGGTTGGAAGAGACCTCATAGATCATCAAGTCCAACCTGTCACCCAGAGCTCAAGGCTAGACCATGGCACCAAGTGCCACGTCCAATCCCGCCTTGAACAGCTCCAGAGTTGGCGACTCCACCACCTCCCTGGGCAGGCCATTCCAGTGGCCAATGACTCTCTCGGTGAAGAACTTTCTCCTCACCTCAAGCCTAAATTTCCCCTGGCGCAGCTTGAGGCTGTGTCCTCTTGTTCTGGTGCTGGCTGCCTGAGAGAAGAGAGCAACCTCCTCCTGGCCNACCAGCCACTTCAGGGAGCTGTTGCTACTCAACTAAACAGGATAAACTTTAGAAAATACTGTTTGTTTTTTTTTCTGAGCAAATCCCTGTTTTCTGGCAGAAATTCCTCATCGGTGTCTGTGGTGGGCATTGACAGCAGGAGCAAAGGGGTGCAGGGAACTGAAATAGTGATTTGGGGTAATAGCGAAAAACATGACACAGTTCCCAATTAAAGTAATAGCTGTGAGGGAATCGTTGGAAGAAAATAAACTGAAAGGCCTCCTGGTAATGGAAAAATGTGTCTTAGATCCAATTGCACTTTTTAATAAAACAAACTTACCACATAATGGACAAGTGCTGGTTCAGAGAGTTTGAATTTGTAGAGAAAGAACTAACTGGATAGGAAAAGATGCAGATGGCTGTGAAGTTGAAGGGATGCAAAGCAGTGAGAAAGGTGTGTAAAAAAAAATTGAGACAAAAGGTATAGGAAATCAATTGTAGTGGGGGGAAAAAGCCCCTAATTTGAAGAATTANTTGGAGAGGCAGGATCTGCCCTTCCTGAACCCATTTGAAGAATTGAAGAACTGGAATGTGTTTTAGGACAGAATAAGCAATCATAATTTCTTATTGCATCAACAGGTGTCAAGAGATGGTGAGGGCTGGCTCATCTTACAAGCCACTAAGCAAAAAAAACTGGTTTCCTGCTTTGGCAGGGGGAGTGGATTAGATGATCTTTTGAGGTCCCTTCCAATCCCTAATGTTCTGTGATTCTGTGGTTCTGTGATTCTGAGTAAAGTAGAATTAATATGACAGGGATTCATGAGTCAGGGTGAGAAGTGACATGGCCATATTCACAGGTCTTCTCAACCAGGCTTAGCGACTCGAATGATGTCACACAAGCACAGCTGTGCTGCAGCTGCAGAGAAGCCTTTATGTGGTGCTGTGCATGGACAGAATTTACCAAAGCACAACAATGCTCTATTTTTTTCCTTTGCTGTGGTCCATTAGTGCTGTGTGCCTGCAGGGATATGGTTTTTCCAGTACGGCTGGAGATGTTCCACATGATGGATTTCTCATGAAGGCCTATGGGGATAGGTGTCATGTCAGGTAAGTGTCAAGGTGGACAGATGCTCTGGAGAAGTCTTTATTTGTGATGGTTACATTCTCGTTGTTCACCTCTTTTGTTTGTTTGTTTGGGTAGTGGTGGAGATGTATCAACACCAGTGTTTTCTCCCTTCCACTTTAGACTACCCTGTTTGGATAATTCTAACACTTCAAGCTGTCTTTAGCTGTATTTTGGCTGTGCTGGAGGAGTCTTGGAGTGGACTCATGCCTGTGAATTCTCCTGAGCTGTTTAGACTGATCTCCTTAGGTAGGATCTTTAGGACTTTTGTTCAGTTTCTCTTGCCCCACTTGGCTCTGCCTAGCCTCTTCTCCCTTTAATCAGGAGAACTGATGTGTTTATTAATACATTTATTGATGCATTACTCTGAGTTTTTAGTATTAAGCATGTGTAACGTGTACTTCTTCTAATGTCTAAGCTTGCCCCAGGATATGCCCTCAGTTCTGAGGCTTCATCCTTGATGGAATTAAGTCAGCTTCTTGCAGGATCAGGTCAGGAAGATGCTCCATTGATAGACTCTGAATTTCAGTTTGAACATAATTCTTTATCATTTTTACTTGAACTGACATTTATTGTGGCCTGAAAGAATGGCTTATTCATCATAGCTAACTATGAAAATAAATCATCAGTCCACAATTCCAAGTTGGGACTAAATGGGGTCACCCAGGATTTCCAACACACTTCTGAAAGCCTTTTCATATTCTTCACCACTGCACATGCACCTATGAAGTTTTTCATCACTGTTCTGCCTCATAATTGTGCTTTTCTTTTACATCGGACTCCAAATATGTTGTGTTAAAAACAAGAGGGAAATCGCAGCTAAGTGTTTCAGACCAGGTTAAGTCCAAATTTATGTTCATCTTTGAAATGTTAATGTTCTGGTACAGAAATGCATGACAGCACTTTAAGGTGCTCAACGGATATACAGCTGCTGTGGGCCAAATCCTGGTCTTCTGAGCTTCAGCACTGCAATGCCAGTTCACACCAGCTGAGGGTCTGCTCTGTGCAGCTCGTGTGCTTTTGTTATCACTATTGCGAGAGCCTGGATGAAGAGTGAAGGAGTAATACAGACAATGAGGTTCTCCTGGGAGGGAATCTGCTGCTTCCCAGCCCTGTTGATCAATTGTAGAGTGACCCTTGTGCATCATAAATCCCAGTGCTGGCTAAATGTTTGGTTGTAAATGCCACCTCTAAGTCGCTCCTGTGCAAAACCAGGCATTTCTCCTGATGTGATTGTGCTTCTTGCTGCTTTTTACAGAAATTGGGAGCAGGCTGCTTTCTGCTCAAAGTTGTCTTAGGAGTTTGGTATTGTCAAAGGATTTGACAGCAGGCTGAGAGGAGGTTGTTGCACTTGAGCTTCTGTAACAGTATTTCTCTTGTATATAAAATAGACTTCATGTGTTCAGCATCTTCTGGTGGGCAAGCAGGATGGTAGATGGCAGAACCATTTTCTAGTATGAAAAAATTATTATATACTTTTTTTGCTCTCTCTTTCTCGAGTGTTTTTCCCTCCTGCAGCTCATGCTGGATTGAAGGCTGGATGTTTTCCATATCTAGTACATAATGTATTGAGTGCAACCACGTAATGCTGGAGCTGGAGGAGACTCCAAGAGGTTATTTAGGCTGGTGGAAGGATCTGCTATGCTTTTATTTCTTTCATGTTACTTATTTAATGGCCTAGAATAGTATTTATGGAGAGCTGATGTCTGAGAACTAGGAAACAGTTAATTTCTTTTGCATTTCTGTCTACTCTAGTTATAGGCACCTCAGACTCTCTGACTTAAAGGACAGAGGCAGTAACATTACACTAGTTTTTGCATGTATGTAAACCATTGCTACACAGTGAGAGCCCTGTCCTTTCACATCTCTAGTCTGGTAGTTTAGAGATTTAATCTCTAAATAGTACTTCCCATTCTTACCTCTAGCTTATCTGTTTCTCTGAATCTCTACAATCTCCTTACAGGTCATAGTTGTAAAGCATGATAAGGTCTCCCCTCAGCCTCCTTTTGTCCAGACTCAACTTCAGGTCCCTCAGCTGCTCCTCCAGTCCTGTCCTCCAGACCCTTCACTAGCGTTGTCTTACTTTGGACATGCTCCAGCACCTCAACATCATTCTTGTATTGCAGTGCCTAAAACTGAACACTGTATTCCAGGTGAGGCATCAGCAATGCTGAGTACCTCACTTATGAGGAGAGGCTGAGGGAACTGGGTCTCTTTAGCTTGGAGAAGAGGAGACTGAGGGGTCGTCTAATTACTGTCTATAAATATTTGAAGGGTGGGTGTCAGGAAGATGGACTCAGGACTCTTCTCAGAGTCACTAGTGATAGGATGAGAGGCAGTGGTTGTAAGCTGGAACATAGGAGGTTCCACATAAATATGAGAAGAAACTTCTTCCTGGTGATGGTGACAGAGCACTGGAACAGGCTGCCCAAGGTGGTTCTGGAGTCTCCTTCACTGGAGACGTTTAAGACCTGCCTGGATATGTTCCTATGTGACTTGGTCTAGGTGATTCTGCTGTGGCAGGGGGATTGGACTAGATGATCTTTCGAGGTCCCTTCCAATCCCTAATGATTATATGATTCTATGATTCTCTCAACTACTTAATTCTACAGTGCAATTGTAATTTCCTTCAGAAACAGGATCAATACTGAGGATGCAGAACCAAAGTAAAAGTCAAAGGGAAAGTGCTAGGCAGAGCAAGAAGAGCAAGAGTCTGTTACTGTCAAATTTCAGCTTCTTAAAGTTAAAGATTCTGCCTAAAATATAGTAGTTTGTCGTTGTAAATCCTGAGTGGTTCCAGTAGACACACTCGAATTTCAAAATACTTAATGAAAAATTAGATGGAGAAGAACAACTGTTGTACCTCACTGGTTTGCTGCCAAAGACCTGATGACACTTCTGCTTCACAGCATCTGAATTTTCTTGAGTCAAGTCTTAAGACAGAAATTTCTTTTTCATTATTACTGTGATTCTTCTCTACTTTCCTTGCTTTCCTTGAATTTGTCCCTGAGGAATGATACTCCCAAGAAGTACACTTGTTTTCCTAGCAGAAGGGAAACAACGTTGCTGGGATTTCATAATCCTCAAACCTGTGCAGCTTTGAAGTGTCTGTGGGTACAGCCCAGTTCTTCTCTTCCACTCCCTGCCCTCATGGGTTGTCTTAGTGTGATGACAGCAGCCAGTTGTCATCTCTTCTGCTGTGTTGTCCCACCCAGTTGTGGCTGCCAGCTGGAGAAGGAGGGAGGGGACGCAGGAATGACTTTCCCACAAAATCCCTGGACTAAACAGTTTCTGCCTTTGTTTTGTGAAGCTGATAGTCTTTGAGTGTCACAGTATCACAGTATTACCAAGGTTGGAAGAGACCTCATAGATCATCAAGTCCAACCTGTCAAAAAAAGTATAAAAGTTGAGGGTAGTTTTAGGGTCAGCGCTCATCAGTGCATTGATAACGACCAGAAAAACAATAAAATAATCTCTATTTTTTTTACTTTGTTACTTGAAGCAAACATCCTTCACAGCTTCTTTTCAGTATCAAGTGCCTTCAGCAGACATGGCACTCAGGCCACTGCCTTTAGGTTAACCCCCATCTCTTACTGAGCTTAGTCCTGAAAAATAAACAAAACTTAGGGAGAAAGAGGTTTGCTTGGCAGTCAGACTGAGCTAACATTATGTATATAAAAACGTGGAGCTCAGTTCTGCAAGAAACAGAGCGTTCTGGCCCCAGTCCCATAAAGCACTTAAGCACAAGCTTAATGTTAAAGCAAGTAGCAGATTGACTGACAACTGGAACAGCTGAACCCACAGTCCTTGACATTATGTGTGGAGGAGGACATGGGTTTATCGTGCAGTTGTGCCGCAGCGTGTGCTTGCTCCAGCAGTGCTCAGGTTGGATGGCAGTGCCTAGGTCCCGTATGTCAGCACTGGGGTTTCCGGGGACAGCAGAACTCTGGCCACCTGGGTATGTGCCAGGTTGTGCTCTCAAAGGCTGGTGCCTAGCATGAGTGCTGCAGGCCTGGAGAGAAGAGCGGTCTCCCTAGCACAGCAATCTTCCTTGCCACATGGAGGGAGGAGAACGTGTGGAAATACTCCATTACACCAGTCAAGAAGTTTCCTCCACCCAGCAAATTCCCAGCTGTCCTTCGAAGGCTTTTGTGTTCAATCTGTCTTCTTTTTCCTGAGCTAAGCTCTCTCGTGCAACCAGTCTGTGCATGAATTGTTCTGTCCAGGAGGAAAAGAGATGTTGTATCAAAGGGGCTGCTCTGTGAGGGGAGAGGGAGCAAGCAGAGGGCTGCTCTGTCAGTCAGCTGTCAGGCATCCTGGCATTTTCGTGATGAATTAAGCTCTGTAGATGCTTTGTGGCTTGGCTAACAAAGAGACCTATTTTTTTTCATGACCAAATTCCCAAGTGCTATCCTCCAACAGTACATAATTATACTTTGAAAATGTAACTGAATAAAAAGAGCAGCCATACACAGGGGTGAAGATTCATTGATATTGTTTTTTCTTGTTTAAGTTTGCAGTGAAGACACATTCTTGGTACATCACCACTCTCTGCTTTATAAGGTTTTCTGATTTTATTTGCTTGCTTGTTTCCTTCAGACACTATGGGTTATTTGTGTATTTGTTGTGTTTTTATGGTTTCATATGCATTTATAATATTTATTCAACAATCCTGATTTTTTTTCAGTGTGGTGTAAGTTACAGATCCCTATTCCCCA
The DNA here is from genome assembly GCA_013400115.1 of Rhinopomastus cyanomelas. NCBI lineage: Eukaryota > Metazoa > Chordata > Aves > Bucerotiformes > Rhinopomastidae > Rhinopomastus > Rhinopomastus cyanomelas. The sequence goes on along the minus strand of VXBP01005456.1, from coordinate 340,114 downwards.
TGACACATTTCCTTTCCATGAAGTGAAATGAGTACTATAGTCATCAATCTTTCTTTGCCCTCCTTAGTGTGTTTATGTAAATCACTACTGCTGAGCATTACTGTGCTATTTCTTTTTCTTCCCAAACCTGATTTACAGCCTGAATTATGTTATTCTGCTGGCATTTATAAGTAATAGCAGCCAGTCTTCTGCTTGCTAATTTTGGACCTGAATATACTTCAAGTGTTACAGTACCTTACATGACTTTCCCTTTATTTTTATCTTGCTCTTTATTTTTGCTTTCCCTTTATTTTTACTTTCCCTTTATTTTTATGTGCCTATATGCCTTGCAGGTCAGCAAGCAGGGGTGACATAGTTAAGGCCATATATTTCTGTCTCCTGCAAAGAATCCCGAGTAGCTTTCTGCAAAGTGATGAAACTTTCCTGTTTCGGAGCATCCTGGAAGTGGATTATCAAAAGGACACCACAGCTTCAAAAGTACAAAAGTGTATTTTTTTTGGAAGTGGCTGCTGGTGGCAAAAAGTTGCAAGGAAAATAACTAGAACAAAGGGCTAGTTCTGATTCGATAGACATGGCTGGCATTGCAAGCAGACTTCCCTCCCACAGTGCATAGCAATGAGAAGGCAGCTTGGTGAGAAAGTTCAAAATGCAGAAGGTTATCCTTTCACAAATAAAACAGGCCCTGATGCAGATGGTAAGATTATACCTTGGAGGAGAAGTACCTCTCTGAAGGAGTGCTTGTGCCTATTACAGTTTTTGGAAACTCTAAATCTTTTTGTACAAAAAATACAAAACTTTTAATCCTTTTGAATAAGATCAGCATTTTCTGCCAAGAACAGGTCTACTAATTGTGAATATCTGAGGCAGCTAATACTCTTTAAAGAACCTGAGATTTGCATAGGAAAATATGATTCTATTCCTATGTGTTGCTCTGCTTTTAGAGTGGCTGAAAGTTTCTTCAGCTGCCAGGTCACAGAACCTAATTCACGTGTGAGTGTGCAGGTTGGGCTCTTTTGGTGCAAAGCATTTTGCTACCACGCAGTCTGCATTCAAAAATATAGACTAGGAATAGGTGAAAATACCAGCTGTTACAATAAGTTCACAGACTAGTGTAAATAGACAGGGTCTGTGCACATACTGAGTTGTTTACTGCGAAGCTGAGATACAAGAAATTTGTATAAATGGAATTGCTTTAGTTCTGTGGTTTCGATCTGTTTCAAACACATCTTTTAATGAAAGCAGTGGATTTTAAATGTGACGGCGACGCTGGTGTGCCCAAAATGTAATCATCATGTTCGAGGAGTACACTGGAAATTGATATAACATTATTCATCTAGAGTAAACTTAAGTAACATCCCAATTCTCCTCCAAACACTGAATCTCAAGAGCTAAGTCTGATAAACTCTTAAATCCTTAGCGAAAACTGTTGTGGCCACCTACTTGATGTGATGGAACTATTCTGAATGAGAAGATATGTAAAGAAAACAAGCCCGTCTTCTATTTAAAAAGCAGAATGAATCATGTTCATTTTCTGCAATTTCTCTTTTTTTCTTGTCAAGAGCAACATACAGTGCTCACTGAAATGGCTGCTATCATGCTGTCGCACATCTCATTACTGGAGATTGGCTTGCTCACTGCTTCATTAAACTGTTCAGTCTCTCGGTTGCAAGGTCAGATTCCCAACAACCTTGACTTTATTTGGTAAATATTTCCTGATAATGAAATGGCAGCAAAATGCCCATTATAGTACATTGAAAAAGGTTGGAGAAATGACAGAGAAGGTCAGATTTGCTGTGGCATTTCAGCCGAGCTATATAAACTCTGTGTGGTTGAATCACAGAATCATAGAATCTCTTTGGCTGGAAGGGACCTTTAAGATCATCAGGTCCAACCTTCTACACAGCATTGCTGGGTCACCACTAAACTATGTCCTTAAGGACCAAGTCCACACATCATTTAAATACCTCGAGAGATGGTGACTCTGTGCTGAGATCATGCCGTATATGGTAATTTTAATATGCTAAATTGGAATAACTTAGGCATTGCTAATATGCAGAGGTTGATGGCATGGACTGCAGCGGTGATAGAATCATAGAATGGCCAGGATTGGAAGAGACCTTAAAGATCATCTAATTCCAACCCTCCCTGCACAGGCAGGGACACCTTCAATAGATCAGGTTACTCATGGCCCCATCCAGCCTGGCCTTCAACACTTCCAGGGATGGGACAGCCACAGCTTCCTTGGGCAGTCTGTTCCAGCATCTCACCACATTCACAGGAAAAGAATTTGTTCCTCATGTTCAACCTCGATCTCCCCTTTTCAAGTCTGTAACCCTTTCCCCTTGTCCTCTTGATATGCACCCATGTCAAAAGCCCTACCCCAACTTTCTTGTAGCCCTCTTCAGATACTTGAAAGCTTCTGGAAGGTCACCTACAAGCCTCTCCCTCTCCAGGCTGAAGTGAAGCTTAATGTCAGCTGATGTATATTGTAATTAATGTTTTGAGAGGTTGAGAGTAGATTTTATCCATTTTTAGGAAGTCTAAACACACAATTTCCTGTTAGAGACAAATACTGGGTTTGAAATCTTGACTTTTTAGCAATAATATTGATTAGAAAAGTTTAATGCTGGACTGCATTAAACTTATAAGGAAGATCAGATATAAACTCAGGGTCGATAAATCCTGAATGATATGTCTGCTTCTTAGTGCCCACGCGTGCTTCCTTTTTGTGACTTTTGTTTAAAAAACTGATTGTTTTCCAGCTATTTCAGCCCTCTCCTCCCTATTTTCTTGGAATCGTAGAATGATTCAGATGGAAAAGACCCTTGGGATCATCGAGTCCAACCACCAACCCTACTCTACAAATTCACCCTTAAACCAGATCCCCCAACACCACATCTAAGCCTTTTAAACTCATCCAGTGCCTGGCCACTCTTTCAGTGAATAATTTTTTCCTGATGTCCAGTCTAAACCTACCCTGTTGGAGCTTGAAGCCTTTCCCTCTAGTTCTGTTGCTGATTACCTATGAGAAGAGACCAGCACCAACATCTCCACAATGTCAATGGTTGCAGAGAGCAATGAGATCTCCCCTAAGCCTTCTCTTCCTCAAACTGAACAGCTCCAACTCTCTCAATCTCTTATCATAAGATTTATTCTCCAGGCCCTTTTGGTCTCTGTTTGAAAAGTTAATGTTGCATAAAGTTTTGTTGTTTTGGTTTTTTTTCTTTTGCCTTGGGTTGTTTAAAAAAGTGAGATTTGGAGAATGTTTCTCAAATGATGCAAGTTCACCCCTTTTCATATGAAATAATTAATAGTGGCAAGGTCTCAAGCCACTGCTTGTGTTCAGAATGTGCCTTCTGCAGGGGCTGGAGACACAGGAGTCAAGGGCTGGAGAGAACTTGTTCCATTCATGAGAGTCAGAATGTCGGCAGCCCCATGGGTGTGAATATAAAGGCCGTTTGTGAAAGCTAGTGATTGATTCCTATTCTGGATTCTGGACTGTCATGTTTTCTGACAGTATTCCAACTCCATTCTCAAGTTTAAAACAACACTTACAGCTAGGATTGCAGGCTCACTGTGCTGGTCCTGAGTACTTGCTATTTGGCAAAAAAACTCCTTGATCTCAGAGGATTCAGAAAGGAGGCAGAGATCTGCTGCCAAAGAATCAGAATGGTGTTCTTGTGGGACCTCCTGGGCTGATGTGGTTGGGATAAGATGTCACAGGTATTCAGCATTGTCCTTTGAGCCAGCATTTAATGCAAAAACGCTTCATCTCTCCAGCAAATAAATACGGGTTTGGATTTGGCAGATGGACTTCTGCATGTCATGTAACCTCTCCTCTGCCTGAGGAAAGAGCAATTATTTTTAAGCCATTCCTAACAGATTTTTCCTAAACTCTTTCTACAGGCTTTTAATGGTGGAGATTCTGTAATGTCCCAAGACAGTCTTTGCAGGGTTTTTTGTTACAACTGTAAGTTCTGTTGATTTCTAACGTGAATCTCCCTTGCAGCTTGTTATTATGTCTAAGGGCTTCTCTTGTGAGAATATTAAGAATAGATTATTGTATGTGGCACGTGTTGATGTATTTCAGATTTTGAATGCGTAGTCTTTGTGAAGACTGGTGCCAGTTTCTTCAGCCCTTATTTGTTTAATTCTGTAGATTCTGACCCTGGTATTGCTTAGCTTTACATTCTTTGGGGCTGTACAGTTGTTTTTGCAAACAGCTCAATACTTGTGGCAGATGGCTTGAAGCCAGTGAGTCCCTTCAACTGGCCAGGGTGTCTAGAGGGAACAAGGAGTTGTGAAATGAGTGCTTCATAGGTCAGGAAAGTGAAACTGGAACTCTGGAGCTGTACCAACCCCAACTCATCCTCTTGTAGTTAGGCAGAGACAGTGAGATTTCCAGGAGGCAGACAGCTTTTGGAGCTGAATTATTCACTCTTGAGGATTATGAGGAGTAAAGTTCGATTTCTTCTCCTGTCCTGAGTTATGTGCTATGGGCATCCTGGGCAGCTTTGTGCATAACATGGTTATGTGAAACCCTAGAGAATGACGCCTTGTGGGGAGCAATGAAAGCTTATCTTTGTACCGGGAGGCTTCGTCAATTGCATAGCATGGGGACTGGGGTGAGTTTTGTTTTGATTTGGTGTTTTTCCAGATGACATAAAACTGTTCCCTGGATGTGGTTTTTCTCTGTCTACATTTCATTACATTTCAGATTTATGGGTAGCTTTAAAAAACCTCTTATCTCCTGGTGTTTAGGTGGAGTTAACATGGGCTGATTTTGGCGATGGTTATGGGCCTTCAGTCTTTAGGCTAATGAAAACATCTGTCTTTGCACTCTGAAGAGTTTCCTGATACATGCAGATACTGTAAGGAGATTCAGACAACATAAGAAACACTTGTATAGCAAAAGACTTTTTAGGACATTTTTTTAGGACTAGGATATTTTTCTAGGGCCTCTAGTTTTTAAAGCTAAGCAAATATGGGATAGTCTAGCATTCTTAGACATGCAAAGTAAAATTACTCTCTTACATCTCAGCTCTTATCCTACCAAGAACAAAATAAACTACGCGTATGTATATATAGTGTACGGGTTGGGTTTTTTTTTCTACAGTGTGAAAGCTTTTTCCATTCAAAGTGCTGCAGAATGTTCTGTGTTTTGTATCCCGCTTGAATTTCCACCATATCTCGAAGGACTGAGAACAGGAGATCAGATTCCCAAATAAATGGTGTTTCAAAGTTTATTGGATTATGGCATTTCCACCATGACGTGGGTATCCTTTCAATCACAAATGGAAGTGTTATTCTATACGTCTTGTACAGTTTGCCCTCTGGCTTCCCATGGTGGGACAATCTTTTTACATATATCTCAGCAAACCAAGGCATTTTTTCTCCTGTCTTTCTTCTGTATCCTTGCCTTGTTTCTCAAGCAATCTAACTAATTTTTAATAGAATAAGTGTTTTGTGTATGGAAGTTCTGATTAAGAATCCATCTTGTTTTGTTCTTAAAAAGGAATGTTTGGAAAACTAATTAGTAATCTTTCATTTTTTCCCTTTGAGATTTGGGTTTGACGGTTGCCAGCAGAGCAGCGGCATGAACTTCATGAATCTAAATGATGACTGTGTGTTTCTCTCTGGCCCCACTGCGCATTGCAGCTACCACAGTGCATAGAGGTGGTGTAAACATTCACTGATGGGAATAATGGTGGTTCCGAGTTGTTAGACAAACATCTATAAAATTAGATTGGTTTAACTCGGTGCCAGCAGTAGCTGTTATGCTTTGCTTTGTGCTGGAGTTGAATATGCAGAATGGCAGTGAAATTTTCAAATCCCAGAGAAAACAGCCAAAAGCAGCACATGTTCAGATGAAGAACTTGGTCATGCATGTTTGCCAGCAGCTGGTTTTATTTTAGTTTTAATTTAAAATACATTCAGCTTAATTCTGTGTCAGAGTCATCAAAGCCTACCAAAAATCCTCAGATTTTGTTTCACAGAGATCATCATCAAGTTCTGAGCAATTGTATGTTTATTGCTTTCATATTTTGCATTTCTGGGGTTTCGTACACTACCCAAGGGCATGGTCTTGCTCGAAGAATAACAGGAATGGGTATGCTTTTCATTTACCCATTTTCTTTATTACAAGCATACCATATGAAGACCTGTTTTAGAAACAAGCCAGTTCTCCTTTTTAACCTCCTGTGTGTCTTTTTAGGTTGCTGAGGTTTTAATTTATTTTTTTAAAATAGTGATGAAAAGAAGGAATTTTGGTCCCAATTCCCATTTACGCTTTGCCCTTTTTAGAAGGTTTTGCCATACTGAAGTGGCGTATATATGGTCTTCTCAGCAGCGGATCTGCGGCAAGTCCACAGTATAAATAAGAGAGACCCTTTGTGTCTGCTTTTTCTTGAGCAGTTAGTCATAGTTTTTATTATATTTACCCTGATATTGCATAATGGAAATGAGGATGTTTTTCATAGAATCATTAGGGATCGGAAGTGATGTTGAAAGACCATCTAGTGCAATCCCCCTGCCACAGCAGGTTTATGGCGCACTCATGGTGCTCTCAGGAGATTTCAATATCTATTTCCAGTTAGTTCAAAGTCAGGCCAAACTGGGCCCTGAGCCAGCTGATGAGCTGACATCAGGGAAACTGTTGGTGTTAAATGTGAAATTTTGTGCACCTTGTGGAGTAGAAAGTATCAGTGCAGAAGGAGATCAGTGTTGGAATGTAAGAAATGAACTGTTTTATATGTGGTTCATATTTTACTCACTGTTGTTTGTTGCTGAGAGATCACACAGTTCTACAAGTAAGTCATTTGCCTGTGTTCTAGTCATGTTGACTTGTGAGTCTGACATTGAAGATGAAGTAACTCAGTGGTAAAGAGCCATTGTATGTCCATATTTACTAGCTTTGATTCTTTTCCTGCATCCAGATGATGGCTCTTCTCCTCACTGCTCTGGCCAAGCTCTTGTTTCAAGATCCTGCTCCTATACAAGACCGTAGGTTTTGAACTGTAGGTACGGAAAAAAGAGCTACTGGGTAAATTTTGGAGAATGTACCCATGATCCAAACCTTGGTGTATGTTTTGGAGTCAGTATTATAGTGACGCTACTTAAATTAGGAGACCAAAGGAAGAAAGCTGTGCTGTGGGCACCGAGATATGAAAATGAAATAACTGGTCTCTGTCCTGTTTTGCATGAAGCTTCTGCAAGTGACCATTTAATTGAATGTGCCGCCAGGAAGAAAAGACACATTAGGGCTTCTCAAAAGTCTCACTTCACAGGCAAGTTGCTTATGAGACTGAAAGTTGTGTTTCAGCTGCACGAGCTGGTCCTGCCTGGGAGATGTGGTCCAGTGGGGCACAGATGGAACCTCATGGCAAATGGAAGGGATTGTGCGTCATGGCTGTGCTCAAAAAGTGTCTCCCGTGGGAGTGCGAGAGCAGGGCAAGCAAGCAGGTCCAGTGCTTGAGACACGTGACCTTACAGGGCTGCCCTTCTCACAGATGGGAGCCTGGTGCCATCTGACTGAGAGAATCCATTCCCTGGCTCAGGCTACAGAGCCAAGGAATAGAAATGACAATTCAAGCTGAGAAACCTAAGCAGTAAATTACTTTTTTCCTTTTCTTTTGTTTCATGTTGTTGGGGGCTGCTTTCAGAGAGCGATGTCTCTTACACATGCAGTGAAAGGACCAGTGACTTAATTTAGCTTCATTCTGAACTGTTAGTGCTTTCTTGTGGCTGGAGAAGAAGGGAAATTAAACTCTTTTCTGGTGCTGTGAAGGAAGTAAAGAAATTCATGTTATTAATGAAAAACTTGGGTACATATTGATGCAGCAGATGAGCACAGACCATATATCTCAGATCAGCTTCTTCCAGTTCCTATTTTTAGGCAAGTGAAGCAACTCTTGAATGAAGCAAGTTTGTGTATTCAGGGCAGTTTAATTAGAGCCTTCAACAATAAGTTGGGTTGCATTGATGACTGCCAGCTCCTGTTGCTATGCTGGGCTGGTGGGTGGTCTTGGCCACTAACTGGACGCGTCATGCTGGGATTATCTGCACATTTGGGGCTGCAGAGGCAGCCTGGAGCCTTTAGGATGTTTGTGAAACTGTGCTCTTGTCAGATTTGCAGCCCAAATTCTGCAAATACTCAAGTTCTAGATATACAAGTGTCTAATCATGCAGGTGCTTTGCCAGAGTTTTTCAACTCAGAATGTGATTTAAGTGTCAGAGAACTAAACTAGTTGTCAAGTGTTGGCCAGTACCAAGCCCATCCTACCCGTTTTTCTCAAATCTGCCTCAGCCTCCTCGTCTGAAAAATGGGCATTAAAACAAAGACAGTTACTGCCTGCTGTGAGGTGAGGGCTGTAAGGTGGGAAAGCTGCACTGTTGGCAGATGCCACTCAACATATAGATAGAAGGGCACAGAGCACTTCCCAGGCTCGCTGAGCACGTGACTGTCCTAGGAATGCTGGGCTATACTGCTGGTTTGCAAGTAGGTTTCTCTTTTTTGTTGTGCAACCTTTACTGAGTTACTGAGTTTTCTCATAGTGTGTTTTGTTTAACTTGTTTGAATTGCTGTTTGTGAACTCTCTGAATCAACTTAAGTTATTTTCTCTCCTAAAATTAAAATGTCTTCTCTTCTGAAGCACTTGGAATATGTACTGAATGATAACCATCTGATTACACCATGTTCCCATCAGACTTGGTACTTCTCTTGCTTCCAGTTATTATCTGGCATTTCACCGTTATGTAGTGGCTTAAGCATTCATGTCTTGTAGGGAAGGGAAGCCCCATGTGCCCTGTGTACTGAGCCTGAATCTTGTATTGTTGACTTCAACAGATATGAGATGAGTCTTTAGTAAAGTACTTGAACACTGGAGAAAGTGTAGAGGTTGGTATATACTCATGTAGCTACTGTTCTCTCCTGTGTTGGGTGCTTGCTTAGTTTGAATCCTATTCTGAGATTTCTTGTGCTGTGATTTACCAGCAGGCACACACACGTTTTGAATTCCCTGCTCTTCAGTGTCTTTTGGGTGTTGTTTACCCTTAAATTATTTACCAGGAATCAAAAAGGAAATAAAAAATTGAATTGTCAGAATCACAGATTGGCAAAGACCCTGGGATGTCAGGTATTCCAACCCTCTGCTCAAACAGGGCCACCCAGTGCCGAGCACTGGGAACAGTATTCTAGGTTGACTGCTTGTCCTGATATACTCCAGGATACCATTACTTTTTGCTCCTAGGGCATGTTGCTGAGTCAGTATTTTCTGATAACCACTCCTGTGCCCTTTAGGGGTGTCTTTTCCTTGCAAATGCAGGTTCTATGCTGAGAATCCCAATGTTCAGTCAGCTTTCTCCGCACCCTCAGTGAGCTCAGAGCTCCACATATGTTCACTGTGCTGCATTTTCTGTGACATGATACGCAATGTGCGGCTTTACTGCAGGGTTGGTAAAGCACGATTGATTCTTGACAGCATCACTAGTGCTGATCCATCACATTGTCAGAGCTGGTTACTCATATCCAGCCAGTTACCGCCAAAAGGTGATTAATTATGTTCAGTGGACATAGTCACATTTCACTGATGTGACTGAGTAACTCATGGTTGAACACACCTGATGTCCCTGCTGGCCTTAGTCAATCTTTAAGTAAGACTTAACATTGTTAAAAGAGAATTGTTTTGGATTATGAAGTTTTTACATTTGCACTGGCCTCCAGCTCAAAAGCAGCATATCTGATTTCCTTTGTATTTTCTGTGATTATTTCTCTGAGGTTTTATACAAAGTCTGAGAGATTTCCTACCAAAAAAACCCAAACAGTGTGTCTGGTTTTTGCTTACTTTTACTGCAGAACTTCATCAGAAATGGGCCAGACAAGTACATGAGTGGCTCTCAGAAATTTCTGTGTGCTGTCAGTGAGGAAATGGATTGTAGACTAAGAAATAATGGCAAAACTTCTTGGCTAGATAAAACTCTTTAAAGTGGTTCCTTGTCTTGCTTCACTTTTAATAAAATATGGATCATAAATGAATTTTGGAATTTAAAAGGCCAGACAAGCATAAATGAAGAGTCTTGGTCTTAGTTCTCTTATAAGCATCTTTAGTCCTTGTTTTCATCTCTGTTTTAGTACTTTCTCCTCTTCCCTAACACCAAACCACTGCAACAGTACTGTTTTGTCACTCTGAGCATAGTCAGAATGAATCTTCACAAATTATTTTGCCATTTCAGCTGCAGAAATGTTAAACTGTTAGTGATTTCATAGTCCCAAGTAGATCCAGATTAATCAATTGCTGTAGCAAATACTTACAGCATGCTTCCTTCTACCAAGTTATGCAGGGTCAGAGTCTGCTTGCCACACGTTTAGAAGCCAAGATCCCATTGATGCCGGTGGGGTCTGTCCTAGGGGGCCTGATGATCCAGGGGCCCAGGAGAAGCTTGGGGTTTGCACTCTGGGTAGGGTCCCTGTCCTCTTCTAGCATCTCCCTCAGACCCTGAGGTACAGGGAAAACCAGCTCTTTTGGTGCCTGCTGTTCTGCTGCATTATAAGAAATTTCATTAGGAGACAGAAGGCTCAGAATTTGCTTGTAAATGTCATGAGCTTGTCTCAACATGAAAATGAAATAGTGTAAACAAGGGTGGCTGCTGCTACCCTGATCATTGAGCTACGTATTATTGCTACAGGTTGGGAATAACTGCTCGAGTCTTCGGTGTCATCTAAATTACTTATATGTGTCCAGGAAAAAAAAAAGTCATGCGAGAGCATCTTGATTTTGACAGGGTTCTCCTCTCCTAAGTATCCCCCCAAACACACTCAACTATTTTCCTGAACTCGGTTTATGGGATGTATTTGCCTGCAGGGAGAGGAAAGATTCTGACCAGGATCTTAGCACTTACAGAGAATCGTCCTGCAGTTCAGCTGTGCTTATGGTTGCAATAACTGTGTAAAGGAGCATCAGATTCCAGCTGGGTCAGACCAATGTTCTGTTCTACCCAACTATGTTTGGCAACACCGAAAGGAGATGCTGCATAGGGAGAAACCCTCCCTCTTTCAGTAGCCTCCTCATTGTGTTGATTCGTTGCATTACTGGATCACCTTGTGAATTTTGCTGCCAGGCAGCTGAAACTTGGTAAAACAAATGGGATCAACCATGTTGGGGTGGTGATCAAACTAGCTGCATCAAGGGAAAAGGGTTCTGTTCTTGTCTTGGATAGCTCTTGAGCATCACCAACCCGTGAGGTACGGATCAACATGGCTAAAGTTAACTCAGTGAAAAATGGCTTATTTCTGTAGCTGTCTTCTAGTAGGACTTAAAGTAAATGGAAGAGCTATGTGCTCATTGTTTTGTCTAAAAGTATCAAGGGAGGTCCCCAGGTTTCCAGAATTATCTCTGCTAGCTGGTCACCTGCCTGAAGCATGGTGATCATAGTCCCTTCTGCTTGTCACTCACCAGCTGGCAGCTTCACCAGCCCTCATCTCAGTCAGCAATGAAGCCATATCTGACCTAGTTCACTCGGAATATCCTGATAGCTCGGCGGAACGCTGGTACTGATGCTGGGCTGGTTTGACCACAGAGAGCTGAGGAACCAACCTGCACTGGGACCTAGAGTGCTGGAGACTTGTATGAGCAGCGATACTGCAGCAGTTTGGTGTTCAGTCCGTACAACACCTCTGTGTGGAAGCGAAGCCCTAAAGGGATAGGAGTGTGTATTCGTTTTCAGATATATCTGCATGTGAATATTTATGAGATATGTGATCTTTCTCCATTACCCTTTGTTCTTGGGTATTGAACCTTTGAACAACTATGGAAGACTTTTCCTTAGTTACCTTTCTAAGTTGGCTATGATAAAAGAAATTCCAGTACTACTTTGATAGTGTCTTTCATTTAAGAATGGGAATAAATAACACGTAACATACAATGACAGTTTGATATACTGCAATTCATTTGAAAAGTGATAAAAGGGAAATTTGAATAAAATCTTTTCATTGATTTCTTTCCTGTGCTGTCTTTAAAGTATTTTGTCTGATTTTTCTGAGAGCTTCTGAAGTGACTCACTTGGATTGATTCCCAATGGGCTTTTCCTTCCATACTACTAGTTTATTGTAATGAATTATAAAATTGAGCTTAACCTTTCTAAGTGGTCAATATCTAAGGACAAATGTCAAACTAACAAAGGCCACAAAGATTAGTCTTGAGTGTCAGGACTGTTGTGGGGGATGAGAGAGTTGGCACTACCTCTCAGGTGCTATTTGCATTTTGTTTTAGTTTTGTAAATGATTGCTGCTGCTTCTCAGCTGCCTAAATACATGTACAGTCTGAACACAGTGCTTTAAGAAATCCTAAGAAAATACACAAAGTAACTGACTTCTGTATGCCTGAAAGGTTTGCACGTGTGGAGATAAACTGTGGGTAGTTTGATACCTAAACTACTGTATGCAATTCTAAAAGCCAGGGAGAGCAGTAAAGTTGTAACTTAGAATGAAAATGTGTTAGAAATAAGCTGTACAGAACTTTTACAAAAACTGATACCACACAATGTATTTCCTTATTTTATGTCTTTCCAGAAATCCTCACGTGTGATCCCTGTGAACAGAGCCTGTGTGTCTGTGTTTAGGGCAGGCTCGTGGCACATCCAGCTGCTTGGCTCAGTACAGATTAGCTACCCAGTCTTCCCTAATGATGTTGTAGAATAAGGCCTCAAGAGTTTTGTTACTCATCATTTGCATTCTTAATTCAGGAATATGGATTACTTTGTGTAGCTGCTCCAGAAATTGATCTGAGAGGTTGTGTCTTGTGCCACAGACTAAAACTACAGAAGTGTCAATTCGCACAAACACAACACCTAACCCAGCACTTGCTGAGTACTGCCTCTACTCCACTTCTGCTGAACACTCACCACTGTCACTATATCTGGCAGCCTGGAAACTTGACCTTAGTTAACAAGGAAGGAAGAAAAATTGTGGAATAGAACTGAGTCTTTAAGCCACATTTTTATCCAAGAGTGCCTGTGGCCTTGTAATATCTCACGTTAAACCTTTAAGCATATGTAGGAGAAATTTGTTTGCAATCGAGTAAATTGCTCTCCTATAAATGATGTGCACCTGAAACTGCTCCTTTTTGACTTGAAGCTTGTCTGAGTTTGCATCCTATGCAATGTTGAAAGTCTCTGTGACTGATTAATTCAACTTCTCCCTACACGCATCTCTTTCTATTTGTGTACATGTGAAGTGGCAGCACCTTTCTGAGTTTGGAATGGCTGCTTGGGACTGACTACACGCTTGCTAGTGCAGCTTCATAGAAGGCCTAACCTATCTTGCAGTTAAGGAGGTCCTATGAGGTCTTTTTGGCTCCTTAAAGAGGCAGTAATAACCAGGTGCTCATGCAAAGCACATGTAACACTTGGAGCATCTATAGGATGCGTATTCTCTAATCAAAAGACCAGGAATCACTTCAGCTTTGCAATTTCCATCTGCCTGGCCTGTACTAGCATGGCAGCCCTTGTTTCTCTTCTGGGCAACTCTGTTATATGCACAAAGTGTAACTGGTCTTCAGTTTTCTTTCATTCTTTCTTGTCCTTGAAATTCTATCCAGGGAATTCTTTAGACCATTCTGGATATATTGGACTCAACGATGTCCAGAGTCCCTTCCAACCCCTGCCTTGCTCTGATTTCAAGTTCCAGCTTTTTGAGACTAAATAACACACGTTTCCCCACTTTTTCCATGGAGGATGTAGTCCCCAGAGAAAAATCACAAGAGTCTTGAACAATAGCTTGTTGTCAAGCAACTACTTGAGCTGACATCCAAATTGTTTATATTTACCATTTCAAAAGCTGTCTGAGCCATGAGGCATTTTGAATGCTAGCACCAGTGACAGACCTTCTTACAGTTAGGTGGAACAAGGTATCTTATGAGTTTGATTGTTGAAGCCTGTACAAGGGGAAAAGTTTCCCTGGCATTGGATGCCCGATAGTAGCACACCAAAGCATGTAAGGGACATTGAAGTAAATGGAGTTAAGTCTGGAACTGAAGACAGTTCCAGTATCCATTAATCCATGTCAGTTATATTAGTGTTCCATCACTTCTGCATTCTTGCTAGGACAAAACTACATTCTTGATGATTTTTTTGCTTCAAGAACCACACTGAGTTTTACCAGTGAGTAACAGGAGCTCAGATGATTCATTAAAATATCAGGACATTCTGTATCTCAGTCTGTCTGTAGTTGTCCATCACTTTGCAGGATATGCCTATCATTTCTTGTTCTTTACTCAGAACGTGAGCTCTTCCTTTTTCTGGCACATTTCTATGTCGATTCCAAAACCAAACTTAGAAATGGAACTGTAATTCAAATCACTTGATGAAAGTCAGGTATTTCCAGAGGCAGCAGAGAACACAAAGAGCCTCACTTATTATGGATTCAAATTCCGTGGCTGAATTCTTTGATGTTTAAGTGTCAAGTCTGACTGAAGGCTTTTCTGCCCCTGAGGAATTCATAATGCTGCTGTCCTTGGAGGAATCGCTAACTGCCAGTTTTCAGAAGATTTGTAGGAAATTAATTTACATTAAACTATCCAAAAGCTTCAAGATGAGAGAGAGGAGAATGCTCTCCTCCCAAGTGGGTTACAGCATACAACCAGCAAACTCTGGTTGTGGTTTGGGAGGTGTTTGTGGTACACACACTGCTGGCAGGTTCACTCAAAGTGCGATCACTAGAAAAAATCTTGTATTTTGAAATGCTAAGCTTCCTGCTAGAAAATCAAATAAAATTACTGATGTGAACCAGCAAAAAGGTCTCCTGCTTTGGAGAGATAAGGTTCTCTTGGTATCTAGAAGGGCATGACATTTTTCCCTTGTTTGATTATATTTGGTATATTAAATATGACCTCAATGTTTAAGGTTGCTCAAGCTGCAAGAGTTCAAAAGATTTTGGATGAGGTTTCTTCCATTTATTTTGTTAAGCCTCTGCAATAATTGTAAGTGGTCATTCTTTCACAGAACAAATAGTAGTAGGTCAAATAATCCATATGAATATGAGTATTTCATTACAAAGGAAAGTTCACAGGAGAAGAAATGTAGCTGTGGTGCTCAGAAGGATATTTAAGAAGAACCATTGGCGTATAAACACTTTAATCCAAAGAAAAGTGGCTAGAATTGTGAAACATGATTCGTATTTAAAATATGTTGAAGTATGAGGAATTCTGGTCAGCTGTAGGTGTCACTGTTTTAGAAGGAAAACTTGATTAAATATCATCAGACAAGAGGAATGGCCCTACAGTTGTTAACGAGGGGTGATTTGCCATCCATTTGTAACTGAAGATTTGCAGGCTTGTTTTTAAGCTTTAAAATCAAAGACAGAATTGATCTTGTCATTTTTTATATTCATTCCAGATTATTCTGAGCTTTGAAAATGGAACTTTAAAGAAAAAACAATTGATTTTTCGGTTTTACTGACTTTTCTTCAATTTCATCACAGGTATCTCAGTTCTTTGCAGCTGATGTTTCACAGTTCTCTTGAATGCTTGATGTTTTCTGTTATTGTGTTGAATTCTAATGCTCTGCATCAGTTAATTTCTTTTTAAAAATAAAATCATTTAATCTACACTTTCAATTTAAGAAATAACTTGCGAGCAATCACACATGCAAGGAAATCAATCTTTAAAACTCCAGACACCATTTTTAGAAGCATTCTTTGTCCTTTGGGTGGTGATGCTTGATTCTGTTGGCATTGCAGTTGTCTGGTGCCTTCAGTGTGGGTGGGAAAGCCTCTGTGTTCCTTACTGTTGGTGCAGACTGGTGATTTGGAGCAGTAGATTCCCAATGTTGTGGTTCCAGAAAGTGCTGCTTTTCTTCTACTGGCGTCACTCGTTCTTTTAAATTTACACAGCAGCAATTCATTTTTCATAAATGCTCTAACTGGAAGTGAGTGGAAAATAGTTCTGTACATGAACGTCCTTGTTCTTGCCATCAACTTTGTCACTGCCAAAATCCACTAGTGAAATCCTGCCTTCTCCCTTGTTTTACTTTGCACATTTCAGTGAGATGTCAAAGTTATACCACATGAAAAATAATTAAACTACACAACCCAGGCTTCTGTTTGACCCATTCAGAATCTGAAACAAATATGGCAAATCGGGGTAACTTGCTCCCATGGCTCCTTATGGGAGACAATCTCCTGGCAAGCCCTTTGAGCTTGGCATCCAAAGGTTGCCATGTTCATGGACGTAAGTTTTCAAACCACCTGTAGTTGCTGCGGTAGCAGTAGGGGAGTGAAATCCTCCGTTCTTTCTATCCCAAAGAGCAAAAATCTTATCCTGAAGCAGATCTTGTCTGAGACATGTAGAAGCTACTAATACTAGAAATAATCTATCATTATTGTATCTTCCATCTTGTTAATCTCACTTTAGATTAAAATGTGCTGTGGTTTAAATTATGGAGCCTTACATGTACTTCTCAGTGTGTTAGTAAAAAGAAAGGAGCAAAAAGGCCTACACAAGCAAACAGTGATTGTGAGTTGCCCTTTCATTTGACAAATTATTTTGTCAAATGACAAATTATTTGACAAAATATAATGGAGTAGGGCCAGTTAAATTTTTCCACAGATAAATGCTGTTTTTCTTAAAATACTTAGGTTTTGTTTGATATGCAGGAAATTATTATTAGTGGTTGAAAAAGAGAACTCCAAAGTTAAGGTTTGGCGTAGAGAAAACTGAAACTTCTGCAATTTAAAGTCATTTTCTTTCTGTGGTGTCGAAAATACAATGAAAACAGAGTGTTTTCATTTGGATGCTTAAACTGCTGATTCACAACACAAATGATGGCTCTAAATCTCTTTGAAACTCCTCACAATAAAACAAAAGGTTTGAGTTCTTCATCTCATGTGCAAACCACATTGCTTTTCCAGACCTCTCTGCTGTTGGTTGGTTAAAACTCTCTTAAATCCATGTTGACTCCATTGCAGTGTTTGTAATTTGAAGATGTGAACTTTAGAGACATGGTGTAACCTAAGGAGGGTTTTGCAGTGGGAACTTGGGTCCTATGCTGCAGGAGACCTAAGAAAACTGGGTCACAGGACATAGAGCATCCTGTGCAGGAATGCACTCCAGATGTGTGATACTTTCCATTCAGCTCCAAAGGGTTCAAAAGCATTTTTGATTTACATTTTCATTTGCAGAGAGTGTTTTTCTTTGAATTTTCAGAAGTTTAGGATGGACTGAAATAGACTCTTTCCTTACAGAAAGTTGTGTTTTAAACTGGCACAGTGCTGGTCCCTGGTGAGACCCGAGCAACACACACCAGGCATGGTGTTGAGTCAAGTAACTGGCTCCTGCTCTGGCTGCTGGACAGATGCTGTCATTTGATTCCTAGAGGTGTAGGTTCTTCATGGCGCTTTATACTGGACCTAGCAGTAACTCATGCAAATAAAGCTGATGTTCCCCAACATAGTTTCCAAATTTTTCATGTGTGATTTGCCCTGTTATTTCTCAGAGGGAAATGTCTGAGCTTTGTGTAGCAGTAGTTTTCCTGGAGGAAATGGGCTCAGCTAAAGAAAGTTGTCCTGTACTTGTGTGGACGTGTACAACAGAGCAGAGTGGCACAGAAGGTTATTTGAAGTCGTCTGCAGTGTGAGATTTTCAGTAGGCAGGCAGCTGTGTCTCAGTGAGGAGGGTTGTAAAGATGCACTAAAATGCACAGAGCAGCAAGAATTCCACCTCATCCTGGTTGTAATGGAAAACTGTGTGGGATGATGGATTCTGTGTGATTAAGGTTTCTGATTGTACAATTACCTCAGGAGGATTTCTTTTGTCATCTTTTTGTGTTTGCTTGAGGATTTAATGTTAGGTGAAAACGTTGCAGCTTACTTATTTGTGGATTAGAAGCTTGTCTAACTATTGTCACTTAAAGCCGTTACAGCCAGTAACTGTGGCAGGATGCAGAGCCACAGCACACAGAGCATAACCACAAGCTTGATTCTCCTAGATGTGTATGGAAAAGCCTGTGACAGGCTTCAGGAAGAGCAATAAGGACAAAAGACTGAGGAATGTTAGTGTTCCAAGCCCAGGAACTCAGTGCACTGATGATTCCCAGGGCTAAAAATTTCTTTTCTGTCTTTTTTTCCCCAAGAAAAGACTTCACTAACAGTAATTTGTTGATGCTGACCTGTTTTCCTCGTTTTAAGGGAACGTTGTCTAATAAAAAGCTGGAAGAACTGAGCTGCTTTTGTTTACAAGCCCCTTCAAACACCAGGTAGACCCTGCTCTCCATATGTAGGGCAGGTGTGCCACCAAAATCCATGCACCTTCATAGAGCAGCTCTGTTCCTAAACAAAGCTTTGGTTTGGTAACTCTTCCATCAGTCACTGTTCCATCTCGTTTCCAGGTACCCAGTGACAAAGCCATACCTGTTGGCTTTCTGCAAGTGGTGCTTATAATTTGGTCATTCTTACACAGGGTCTAGTGTCCAGATCCTGGAAAGAAGCACAATTTCTTTCACTTGCACAGAGAGAGAACACCTTGTCTTGCAGTAAACACTGGCCACAAGGAACCTTTTGGCGGTTCTAAATCAGTATCTCTGTTCAAACCATGTTTTCCTTTCTCTTCCATACAGGTTGATAAAGTGTGTGGACAGCCCAAACAACAGGAAGAGAACCTACCATCAGAAAATATTGTGCCAGTGAAGGAAGCTACTGAAACCCAGACATTTGTGATGGCTCACACTAGTCTCAACAGTAAAAGAAGGTAACTCTGAGCAACAGTTCCTCTGAAATAGATTCTGTGCCTCACAACATGTGTTAAAGGTTCCTTGCACCATAGTGTTTAAGCCAGGGCCGCAGTTCTGTTATCTCGTCCATGTGCCATCCATCTGTTGCCATCTCTGATGTCGTTGTGGTGCTGCATTGCAGGTCTTTTGAAAAAGCTTTTTACAGACCACACTTGATGTTGTTATGTAGCACCAAGGGGTGCAATGTTTCCAGAAACGTTCAGTGGAAATCATGAAAGCTTTTCCTCAACAAAGTCTGAGTAGTTTCCACAGTTGAGCAAAATTACTTAAAATAGTTCTTTAAGGACTTGAGCTTTTCCATGGGCAAAGGTGGGAAGGAGGACAGAGTGAGAAGGAAAGATTCATTGCCCTGACACAATCAGTATCTCACTTCACAGGACTGGGGAGGAATAATAAGATTCTTTGCAGTCTCCTTGATTTGTACCATAGCAGAGCGATAGTCAAAGCATTTATGGTTAGGCTTCCTGTGTCCATCTTGGCTTCCGTTCTTTAGCTGAACACCAGTTGAGACACTAGACAGCTGAACTACTGCCACTGGCCCTGGCATGAGTATCCTTGCTTGCAGATCAACAGGTTTTTCTTTCACTTTCCCTCATGTAGCTCCTGGATTGGTTTTCTCTGAATTCCAAGTGGGGAGAGAAGGATGTCATTGCAATCTCACGCTACAAGAGCAGATGTCAGAGCTAACTGACCATAAAATCACAGTGACGTGTTTCTGTGTACTGTAACTGTAACACCAGTTTTAATTGTGAACAACTATGGCAAAGTTGAAGCAAGTGGAATTGTGCTGAGCTTTTGCCTGTGTCTGAGAATAGAATCTTCTCTGCCCAGAGAGTCCACATATATCTCTGTGTGTTGGACAAGTGGAGGACAGGCATCAGTGTTAAAGTTTCGTAAGCCTGGGTTCTGGAGTTTGAGTTGTGAAGATGAGGTTTGTATTCATGTCCATTGTAATTCTCATCTCAGCTTGTGTGAATGAACCAAATGCTGCTGTAGAAGATAAAAGGAAGAGCAGCAAGTGAGGCTTCTTGTGTGATAGTGATGTTTTTATCCCTTTGTAAGTTAAACCCAAAACACAGCAGTTTATGCTAGTCCTTGGAGCTGATTTTTTACCACGTAAATCAGAGAAAAGAGCATTTAGAGAATTAAATTAATAAATTCAGCAGCAATAATAAAAAAAAAAGTACGATTACTGAAATACACTTTTAAAAACATGGAATCCTAAGTGATCTTCTTCATAGCTCATTGACTCTGCTGGGACTTACACAGAGGCAAACAAAAAGGCAGAATTAGCAAACTATTAACAGATTGCCTCTTAAACAGATGCAAACTGACGTCTATAATGGCACCACAGCAGTTTTTTTTCACCCAGGATCTGCTTCATCCCCTCGCAACCTTACAGACTTACTGGATATTCACTTTTGAGAATCTATGACCAATAGATGGAAAAGGAAATCTACTAACATTAACATGCTGTAGATTAGACAGTTTCCTGACTAATAGAAAATCAGTTTATGAGAAAAATCCCCAAACTAAGGCCATTCTTAGATAATTGGCATAAAGCATTGCCATTACAGTGTTGATAGGTATTATGGAGAGCCTGTGCACCAACGCTAAGTGATAGAGCCAGACCATATTTAGTAAGAAATGGAGAATGTTTTTCAATTTTCCACAACTTCCTATAAAACACACGGCACGACGCTTGTACTTTATTCTTGGAAATGATTGTGAAGCAGTAAATAGGGTGAAACATGCAGTGATTGGCTACGTTGCTGCATTGTTCATCAACTATCATTTATCCACATGTGATCTCAATCAAAAGCAATTTCAGGTAATAAAATTTTATAACGAATGGGTGAAATAATTTCTTCAGTGCATTGCGTGAAATGCACTTATAGGGACAGAGGACTGCTACGAGAGTTCTAGATTATGCAAATTATTAATGTCAACTTTTTCTGGTGCCATTTATTCTGGTGATTTAAAAAAAGGAAGATCAGTGACATCAGCTGTCCTTTGGTTAAGGTGCAAGATCATACAGGGAACTGTCCCAACTGAGTCTGTTGGTCCATGTGGTGGACATCCCTCCAAATGAACAGTAATTCAACAGGAACATGGAACGTGTCTCCTGCCTTTTAGAACAGGGAAAGGAAAAGAGAAGGTAGAAGCCAGGCACTCCTCAAGTAAACGGAAAAGC
The DNA here is from genome assembly GCA_013400115.1 of Rhinopomastus cyanomelas. Taxonomy (NCBI): domain Eukaryota; kingdom Metazoa; phylum Chordata; class Aves; order Bucerotiformes; family Rhinopomastidae; genus Rhinopomastus; species Rhinopomastus cyanomelas. Next base: position 319,143 of record VXBP01005456.1, on the reverse strand, counting down.
TGTGGCTCGTTCCCTTCGTGTGCCAGAGCATTCTAAAGTTCAAAGAGAAGAACCAGTCTGGTTAGCACATCTGTAGGAGAAAACACAATAAAGCAGTCTCTCATCTCTTCTGCAGTACCTGCTTAGAGGTGTCTTTAAAAACTTAGAGCCAAGCAGCTTATAGCTACCCACATGTGTTTGCTCTGAAGGTATTATGCATCTTGAGAAGGCCAGCTACAAAATCAGGCCCCTTGCCGGAGAATTTGAGAATCTCTGGTTTCAGCTGTTGAGCAGAGCCAACACTTCTGACAAGTGAGACTCATAAGATGCATCTGGCTGGTCTTTCTGCTGGCCATGTGTTTTTTGAGTCTGGGTGGAGGCCAGCCATCTCACCCTCTGTTGTTCTGCACAGTGTGGCCCACATAGGCTCTGAACTCATGTGGCAACTGGACCTTCGTTTGTGTTAGTCCAGCCCTTTTCTGCTTCTCTTTATCTCATGAGGTCCTGGGAGATTTCCCCTCTGTGTTTTCCCCTGCAGTCCATTCCCGTGTGTTTTTTGTTAGGCAGCACCAAGTGAAAGGGACAACAGTGCTAGAAGCTGACACTTCAATAAATACTCTGTGATCTTGCAGGAAACCTTTTCCTCTGTTGGAGCTGCAAAGTATAGATTTGATTAGTAATATTTTTTTTTGCATTACACAGTCCTATCCAGGGATTAACAGAAACTGGCAGGATTGCTGCTGCAGTCATTTTTTAATGTGGAGGTTACTGTAACATGTAGCAGAGATGACAAGAAGATTGAAACCATACGAGGCTCTAAAGGCAACACACATGGCATGTACAGAATCTCAATCAGCAAATGGGAATGCTATTGCTGAGTTAGCACAAGGTTCCCTTCTGCTCAGGGTCTGGGCTCCTAGCAAAGCTCAATACCTGCCTTGTAGCAAGTCTGCTGCACAGGATATTTCAAACTGCTAAACACAGACTGGACACAGGCCTGTGTATAAAAATACGCTTAACGAAAAACTATAATGTGAGACTGGGTCCCTAGCTGGCTTTGAAATTATATTTTGTTGGGATTTTGTTGTAACACTGCAGACTTAAGAATCTTTTCTAGATCTTAAAATAAACAATTTTGAGGGTTTTTGGGAACGTTGGAAGCCAAAGGAGTCTGTTTGATTTATAAATTAGTAATCTATTGGGTCAAGTATTACATGACATTGTTAAAATTTAAGTATTAAACTGCTAGTACAAAACAGATTATTAATGCCAGATGCAAATTAACTTACTGCGGAAACAAACCCAACATTTCTGACTTCCTGGCCAAGGCAGAAGTTTCAGCTGGTCCAGATTTTCCATGTTACAAATCCTTTTTTTGACTGCCTGTGCCGAAATAATGACTTCACTGATGGTGGGTGATGCAGCGGCCACCCCTGCTGCTAACTCCCAGAAAGGCTGATTGGCAAAACCATCTGGTTGTCCTCATGGTTGCTGGAGATGGTGCCTTCTCTCTCCAGTAAGAGTGAACTGGATTGCCAAGTATTACTGAGCTTGTTTGCCAACGTGCATTGCTCCAGCTGTTGCTGTTACTTTTACATGTGAGGGTATGAGCAGAACGTGATATCAGATCACGTAAGTGGAAAATTCATCGTGATGTTAATGTTCAATACAATGCTCAGCGGTAATTAAGGGACTTCAGGGATAGCAGTGCCATGAAATGCGTTTGCATTCAATAGCTACCAGAGTTATTTCCATGGTTTTTCCTCCCATGTAACCACAGAGCCTGCCTCTCCTGCTTTGCAAAGTTGAATTGAATTCATTTATTTTTCTTCAGTGGTGCAGTCTGACAACAACTGCACAGCAAAATCTGTTATCACTGTATTAACAGCCAGCAAATTGCTCATTGTACCAGCTAATGAATGCGACTCACTTGTGTCCCCCTTCCCATGGTGCTTGTTCTAAACTGCTTGCCATTGTTTTCTTGTGTAGCCTGAAATACTTACAGTCCTTCCATTTGGTATCAGTTACAGTTAATTTAACTGCCGCTGAATTTATATTCAGCTTTTACCTTATGGTGGTGCATTTGTAATTGAGCCCTTAGTTGAAAACGAGTGGGAGAAACAATCTCAGGGTACTTTATTTTTCAGTATTGCATTGACATTTTTAATTGCATCTCTACTTTGGAACAATCTCATGACTGTTTTCCTCCTTATTTGTTTTCTTATGTTATCCTATGCATGTGCTTGATGACCTTTCTTTCAAATAATTTTTTACTTTTCTCTTTTGTTTCTTACTTCTTTTCCTCATCTGCCTGAATTCCCACTCCTCCCCTCCTCCCCAACCTCTCCTGATTGATGCTTGTTCTCCCCGACCTATTCCAGTTCTCTGCCTCTGAAATCTTCAAAGAATGACAAATCAAGAAGTTTGAAAAAGCTGTCTCGGTAAGAATGCAAACAAGGTGCCATACTTTGTTGTCTCTTTCTACACTTAGAGCTGCTATTGCAGCTGCAGTCTGGGAGTCAATGTGTTTCTGGTTGCTGCTCTTATACTGGGAAATTACATTTTCTACCCGGTGGGTTTAGTTTTGTATGACAAACAGTAAACATTGTCACCTGTTAAGATTAAGAGTTGGAGACAGAATTCTGCCTTTGTTGAAATGCTACTTAGAAATGTCAGAGCTGCTCTGTGCTGAAAATGCAAACGAGTTGTAGCCTCTTGAGTTGAGCTGAATAAGACAAGTTTTAGAATCTTAAAGGGGTGCTCTTGTGTTCCTTCAAAGAGAACTCTGGTTTATAACTCCTGAAATCTTTAGCATTGCTGTCACCTTTCATTACTCGTGGCTGTTCTGTCAAGTGGGTGACCCTCTGGGTCTAGATTTGCTCTGTAAATGCTGAGAACTCAGAACTGTAAGTTACTGGTCAAGATATAGAAACACTGATCTCCTCCTCGTAAGCCCCAAAAGTCATACTTTTTTCTTTGCTTAAAATTAGTTTTCCTGCATTGTTTAGGGGAATTTGGTTCCTTAGGACCATGTGATGACTAATTTATATGGAGCAGGTTTTCATCACACATAAATGTAGGTGTTGAACACTTTTGAGAAAGCATAAAGACAGCTGTGGGGAGACTGGCCCAATGTCTAAGCCTTGTAGGGGTCGACACCAAACAAGGGCTTTGGTATTCTTCGAAGCCCTCATTGCTCTCAAAAGAGTAACAAATCCTGACTGATTCTGTGCCAAGCTCTATCCCCAGGCACCTCTTTAGTACTGTGTGCCCTTTAGCCTGCCAGACAGAAATGGGATGAGTCTGGCCTTCCCAGTGGAACTGTTGAGGCACTCGCAAAGCAAGCAATTATCTCCATGACAGCTCTAGCTCAGCTTTTGTGTCCTGTAACGTGTTCTCAATATCTTTAACATCTTACACCAAACGGGGGCTTTCGAAGTTGTGAGACATCAAGGGTAATGTCTCATTCTGAAGTGAAGAGTATCTCCTGAATTCACACTCATTTGATTAGAGTTTATGGCTACCTCAGCCAGACATATTCATATAATGTAGGTGTAATCAGATGATAGGAGAGGCAGCAGTTTGCCTACAATGCATCTTTCCATACACATATCATTAGAAATGAACAATTTGTACTGTCAAGAGCCTCCTCTGTGACAGATACAGTGAGAGAGAAATTTCTTCCTAACAAGAATGTGACACGGATAGTGATGATGGGAAGGAACTGCCCTCACTGCAAGATGACTTTCTGTACTGTTTGCAGGTGTAGGGTGCTTAGAGTATGTGGCAGGTTTTGTGGTGGGGTGTTAGCTTCAGGAAGCTGTTTCCAGCCAGGAGGTTGTTGGTTATGTTTGTCTCACATAATCTGCTTGTACAGAGCTAGCACAGGTAGTGTACTCAGTGTGACATGTGTTAAGGTAATTTTTAAAACCACCCTCTGTGGTGTAATTGCATGTATTAAGGCTGGAGTAAGTAAAGTTGGATGATACATAGAAGTAGAATTACACTAGGATGTAGAAATTAATCAATGTGGATAATTTAATTTCCTAAGGGTTCTTAAACTGTTAATCCTATGGAGGGTTACATTTACGGGTGGGTTAAGCTGTAAGTGCACTGTTGTGTTGTTGAATGTGTTCCTTCTACGTTACAGAGAGTTCATCAGTTACATGAAGCGATCCCGAACCTTTTATGCCTCTATAGCAGAAAGGCTGTGTGAAGGAGACCTGGTGATGAGAGACAGCTCAACCTGCTGGAATGGAAAGGATGTTGTAGAAAGGTAAAGTTACCAGTAAAAGTTGTCCCTAATGATGAGAAAGGTGACTTCATATCCTTCTGATAGCTTTGAGACACTATCATCATCATAAGCTTCTCCTTTGCAGAGAACTTGATGCTTAACGGAGCAAGGAATTTCCTGGTTTGGGAATTCCCAGCATCCTTACCAGAGCATGTTCTGCAGGAATTCTTGTGGAGTAACAATGAATAAATACACTATCCCATGCTGGTAGAGCGGCTAGAAGCTCTGTAGGGTGAAAAGATCATTGTCATTTGTCAAATAATTTTTATTGCCCCTTTGTATTTTATCACAGTCTTTCCCATCACCCTTTAGAATCTGGACTGGAAAATAACACTTCTCAATTACCTGCACTTTTTGCTCTCTTTTCTCTCACTCTGTATAAAGTGAGGCAACATTGCCCTAAGGAGCGAAAGAGGAGCTCAGGGTGCAAGTGTATCTGTCACTGTCAGAGAACAGATGAGTTTGCACTGAGAGCAGGTTGGAGGTGTGCCAGCGAATGTCTTCCTCAAAGGTCTCGTTGTCAAAACAAGAGACGGTCCATGGGATTGTTGTTGGCTTTCACGGTGTTTCTCTGTGCAGTGTGCTTTGTGCTGTGTGGCACTTTCAGAAGATAAAGTCACCTAGCATTCTGTTTTTGTGCTTTGTAGGAAGTTGTGGAATAATTCCAGTGTGGAACAGAGAGAGCTGTTCTGGTTATGGGCTGTCCCATTGCAAGGAGTTCTGACTCCCACACAGCTCTGCTTTAAAGGGTAGCACTTCAGTGTATATTGGCATCACAAATTAAGTGTAGAAGTGTGGATCTGAACACTTTGGCAGTAACGCAGTAAGTTAAATATTAACAGACAATGATAGGCATACTGGCTGAAGGCTTGGCTGTCAAAGTGGCTGAAAGCAAGTAGGGAGAGAATATCAGTATTTCTCATCAGTATTTCCATTTCACAGTCCCTTTTGCTGGGTTACAAGTTGCTGCACACACAGGTAACTTTTAAACAGTTTTCTGTCCAAAAGTGAAACAAAACAAGCAAAACAAGGAGAACAATTGTCTTTATCAAATTTATGAATAAAAAATCGAATCATTTAGATTTGATTGTTATCTTACTTTGTTAAACAAAAAAAACCCAACAAAAAAAATGCTTAAACTGCTGGAATGCATGAGGGGGAAATCTGCTGGGGTTTTTTTGTTCGCTAAGTTTCTCAGAGTTAGAAACAAGTTTCAGGTTTGAAAAGTGTAGGAAGCTGGGGAAAGTAAAGACTCAGAAAAGTCCAAAAAGAATGATAGTGCTTGAATGTCCCAACAAATTTAAGAAAGAACTTTCTTTCATACAAGTCTTAAGTCAAAGATAAGCCATCATGGGTTTTGATGAAATAAATCTGTTCTCTTGGGCTTCTTTTGTTTGAAAGAAGAGTGTGTGTTCCTGTCAGAATAGATGTGAGAAGTTCATGTCTTAAAAAGCAGTGAATTGCTCTAGTCCAAAGTATCTGTTATCTTAATTGTCTTTGAATGAGAGATCTTGTTAGGTTTCTGCTGTTTGCACTGAAGTTTACAGCTTTTTCTGCAAACCTGCCATGGTTTTGCAGTGCTATGAGGCGTTAAAAGGCAGTAAAAAAGGCTCCTATCGTTGAAGATTGACATGTAGTGCTCTGAGTTGGGTGGGAGGGAGAGTGGCCAAGGAGATTCTTTTACAGCAGCTGCTTTTCAGATCGGAATCACCTTCTCAGGAAATCCAAGTGTAAGATTTTGGGTTAAAGGCTTGCATACAAAAATTGCTTTTCAACCAGAGTGAGAGTTTCAACCAGTATGAGAGAATGATGTTTTGAAACACCTGGTAGGAACCCCCACTTCTTCCTCTTCCATCTCTCCTTTACTTGTTTTTCTTGGAATTTTGCTTTAATCAGAGGGATTAGGAGACACCTGTCTGTAGGCCTGGGCAGATCTTGTCAGGGGTGTTGGGCACTCAGGGTCTATGTGAGCTGGACAAATCACAGTGACTTCCTTTTCTAAGAATGTTTTCCTTTAGAGACTTCAGTTTTTATGAGTTTAGCACTTTCATTGTCCGCTTTCTCATTTCCTTCGGCTCCAGCAAGCAGCCATCAGAGATAATAATTTAGGCTTAAAATCTTTCAAGTGTTTAGCTTCTGCTATTCTTGTGTTTCTGGAGACATAGTCATTATGGTATGCTGTAAAATCACAGAACATTAGATTTGGAAATCCAGTCCAGTCCACCTGCCACAGCAAGATCCCCTAGACAAAGTCACACAGGAACATGTCCAGGTGAGTTTTAAACATCTCCAGAGAAGAAGACTCCACAACCTACCTAGGCATCCCATTGGCTCACAGTGAAGAAGTGCTGGCTCACGTGAATAAGTTACTTCTCATATTTATGTGGAACCTCCTCTGTTCTAGCTGACACTCATTGTCACTCGTCACTGCTCATTGCCCCCTGCACAGTCCCAATCAACCATAGAGAGGAAGGATGGTAATGGTTAACAACTTCCCTTCACTGCATGGGAATGTTTTTCTGTGGCCAGAGAACCCCAGTTCTGTGACTTTTGTCACCTGCAGTAGCAAGTGAGGTGTACTGGGACAAGAACTGTTTAGTCTGAAGAAAAGGAGGCTGAGGGGAGACCTTATAGCTGTCTTGCAACTACCTGAAAGGAGGTTGTAGAGAGGTGGGGGTTGATCACTTCTCACAAGGAGCAAGCGATAGGACAAGAGGAAATGGCCTCAAATTGCACCAGGGGAAGTTCACATTGGACATTTGGGAAAACTTCCTGGAAATGGTCATCACGCCTTGGAACAGGGTGCCCAGGGAGGGGGTTGAATCACCATCTCTGCATCTGTTTCTCGTGGAGATCTGGAGCCTAGGGGCATGGTTTATTGGTGTCCTTGGACAGGTTGGTTAGCGATCAGGTTCTGTGATCTTTTCCAGTCTGAACGATTCTGTGAGTCTAAGAACAAAAAATGGCTCAAGTTTGTGTAGTTACTGTTGGAATTCTTCAGCATTGGTGACCTCTGAAATGTAGCCAGCTGGTTTCAGGAGGGTTCTGATGAGCAGAAGTTCTTAGAGCAGAAGGAATGAGTATGGAAACCAAAGATGAGGGTAGCTCAGTGTTTTTCTCATTCAGGCCAAATTTAGGTCTGCTGGAAGACAGCTATCTATGTGACTGCAGCATCCTGGTGAACTCAAGCTTGACTGCACAGGCTTGAATTTGCCCCATCTTCTCATGTCTGCTTCATAAAATGTGCAGTTCCTGATCTGAGCAAATCTAATGGTGTAATTTGTGTGTGTGGGTCTGTGATGTATTTAAGGAGAGAAAGTGATACTTTGATCTTGGTAAATATTGCCCTTTCATGTGAGGAAGCAGAAATTTGAAGTTGTGCAAGTTAGGAGAACATTTACTTTCACTGAGCTGTTTCAGGTGTGTTCTGCTGTCCAGACTGGTCTCTTCCCTCCTCCTGCAGGCAAATCAGATAAAAAAGCAGCCAAGAGCAACACTGGGCTCTGCTCTCCCAGTTCACGTTTTTCCAAATGTGAACGTAAGTTCTGCATTCTTGGTCACTTGGGCATTTTGCAGAGGTAAAGACAGAAGGGTTTCATACAGAAAGTGTTTGCCTTTCTGCTATATACACTTTATCTGCTCTGCAAAATATATCCATATGAGTTTGGTTAGGTCCAGATGAACGGATCAGGCTGACTCCAGGCCATGTGGTGTCAGGCTGTTTGCTGCCTGACAGTAGAAGCTCTAGAATGCGATTATCTCTGCAAGTATTACTACACTCTGCTCACCATCCCCCTCAGCTAATTTTTTTCCAGCACCTCCGGACAAAAAATTACCTCACTTCTTCTTACACGTAGTTGACCTCCACATACCCCCTATTTATGCTGACTTGATTGATTTCCCCTTCCTCTTTCCTTCATATCAGAAAAGACCAATCTCTGTCAGCAGCAGCACTGCAGGAGTGCCTCAGAGGCTTCATTCACTTCTGCAGCGTGCTCTGATTTGTGCTTGGGTCCTGAGAAGGTTTCTAGAATTAGAGCTTTGGGAGTGGTCTTATAGAGGGATGGAATAGCTGGTATGCTTCATGCACTGTCTCAGCTCTGCTTTACTTGAGAGCAGTGTGCAAATTACAGTACAGTCCCATGAATTAAAAAGTTGTGTCCTCGGAACCTTAAAACCATAGTTCCCTTCAGCTTGGAGGGAAGCTCAGGCAATATCTGGTCCATCCTCCTGCTTAAAGCAGAAGCTGCTATGAGATCAAATCAGGTTCATTAGGGTATTATTCAGCCTAGACTTGAAAGCCTCCAGTGATGGAGATTACATGAGCAGTCTGAGTGACTTGTTCCACGTCTTGTCTGTTGCTGTGATGCAAAACTGCTCTCTTGTATGCAGTCAGAACCTCTTTAATTTCAAATTTCATCTCTTCCTTGTCCTCTAACCTTGCACCATCGAGTGCTTCTGAACTTGAAACTCCTGAAGGCCACACTGACAGCAAACAAACAAACAAGCACTGGTGCTTAGCAGAATCTCTTAGTGTCTGTCAAATGCAGAGACACAGCAACCTCTCTTCTATTTTTATGAGGTGAATAAATTCAATTTCAGATCAGTTTTAGAGAAGATTTCTTAAAAAGACGTTAGGCAGCTTTCAGTCACAAACAGAAAACGTGGTCTGACTGCATTTGCAATATATTGTGAGAGTGAAGCTGTCTCATCACATTCATCAGCAAACAGAAAACAGTTTGTTAGCACTGGACATTTTGTGTGTACAGCCCATATGAAGAGATGCCTTATGAAAAGAAAGTGCTTGCAGTCAACCAGCAAGCTGGGTTCAATCTGCAAGCATTCTTAAATGCCACATAATGCCTGGGTGGATTTTTTCTGCGAGATCAGAGGCCAGTGTAGTAAACTGATACTAATTGAAGGAATTACATATCTAGTGCCAGAAAGGATGTCACTGAAGCATCTCCCTGGGGGCTGTGGGAGTATACATATGTAGGAAGGAATGTCTTCTGTGATCTGAGATTGGTACCAATTAGATTACTGGCATTAGATTACTCTTCTAGTTCTGACTCAAAAAATCATGAGCTGTTACATCTTGAATCTCATTTGAGAAGAGAGAAGACTCTTTCTAACAATGAACAGATCTGTTGTAACAGATCTTTCGAGGTCCCTTCCAATCTCTAATGTTCAAGTCTGTGGGGTGTCCCTGACCATGGTAGGGGAGTTGGAACTGGATGATCCTGTGGTCCCTTCTAACCCTGACTGACTGTATGACTTGGTCTAGGTGATCCTGCTGTGGCAGGGGAATTGGACTAGATGATCTTTCGAGGCCCCTTCCAATCCCTAATGATTCTATGATTCTGTGTGACTTGCAGCTCCAGTTTTCTCTTTGTTCTAAAGGATAGCTGTTGCACTTTGGGGACCATCTGCAGGGTTGTATTAAAATACTAAGATACATGGATGAAAAATGCTCATGAAATATTCTATCTGCATCCCATACTGCTGGTGAGGGAAGGTACCTCCTGCATTGCCACTTGCTGTAATGTGTGATGGGACCTGATGCACTTTGAATTCTAGACAAAGCTTTTTTAAAATGAAAAATGGTCCTTAAAGAACCTGCACAACTAGGATGCTGCAGCCCATGGGTGCAGCTTTGTGAGTGCAGTTTTTGAGTGTGGATGTTTGCAGCAGCACCCTATAATACAGGCTGGATCAAAACCATATGCTGGAAGCAGCTAGTGTTTTACACAATGCATGCGTTTGTGTAAGTGTGTGTATATATATATATATATGCACACACAACCTTTCTCTTCTGCTGTGAAAGAATCATTATGAGTGTATGCAATTAATTTTAGTAGCGGACCTCCCTGCTTTTCCCCTCCGCTGTGTAAGTGAATGAGCAGAGGGAAGGAATGGTTGCCTCTGTACCCACGTACATCTGCTGCATCTTATTAACATTGATGCTTGCAGCACTTCGGTGCATTTATTTAAGGATTTTTCTCTAAAGTAGTGGAACCCTGAGTAAGTGAGGAAAGAATTACTTGCTCCTGGATTGTGCAAGTTCCAAAAAACAATGTTTGAATTAGCAAATGCAAACTGGGTTTCCAGTGTTGAGGAAAGATTTGTTGGTGAGAAATATTAAAGACTTTTACAGTTTTAAGCAGAAGTGGTGAGGCTTTCTATTAAGAACAGAGACTCTTTAAGTCCCTTTCCTCTTTGCCACACAGTTTTAAAAGGTTCAAGGAGTCTTTACTGTGACCCACACTGAAAAGGGTATAATAAGAGGTGACAGAAATCAATGACGATCGTATGTGATTGCTGCCTCATCAATACTTGTGACAGACTGTTTGGCAGGGTGTCATCTGCACTGATCTTTGTAATTTAAGCTAACCATTCTGTTGGGGGGATTGCATGTTTGTTTGCTTTGTGGGGGTTTTATGCAATGATAAAGGAAAAAACTTGTTAAGGATTTCAGCCCTGGAAACTACTAAGAAATTGATCTCAGTGTCTAGGTTTCATTCAATATCACAGAATCAAAGAACATTAGGCATTGGAAGGGACCTTGAAAGATCATCTAGTGCAATCCCCCTTCCACAGCATGATCACCTAGATCAAGTTGCACAGGAACATGTGTGGGTGGGTTTTAAATGTCTTCAGAGAAGGAGACTCCACAAACCCATTGTGGGGTGCAGCCTGTTCCACTGCTCTGTTCCAGGTGTCCTTGTCCTATCGTTAAATGACAGTGAGCAGAGTCTGGCTCCATCCACCTGGCACCCATCCTTCACATATTTACAAACTTTAATGAGATCACACCTCAGTCTCATTTTTTCCAAACTCAAGAGACCCAGGTCCCTCAGCCTTTCCTCTTAAGGGAAATGTTCCACTCCCTTCATCATCCTTGTGGCACTGCACTGACTCTCTCCAGCACTTCTGTGTCCTTCTGGAACTGATGGGCTCAGAACTAGACACAAATTTAAAGATGTAGTCTCACCAGGGCGGAGTAGAGAACCAAAAAACCTTTCTCGATCTACTAACCACTCCTCTTCTGATCCACCCCAGGATGCCCTTGGCCTTGCTGGCCACAAGGGCACATTGCTGGCTCATGGTCATCCACCCTGAGGTCCTGGGAAGGACAGAAAGGAGGATCTAGGAAACTATAGACCTGTCAGTCTGGCCTTGTTACCAGTGAAGGTCATGGAACACATCTTAAGTGCATTGGACTTCACGTACAGGACAACCAGGGGATCAGGCCCAGTCAACATGGGTTTCTTAAAGGCAGGTCCTGCCTGACAAACCTGATCTCCTTCTATGACAGGATGATTTGACTATTGGACGAAGGAAAGGCTGTGGATATTGTTTACCTGGACTTTTGAAAAGCCTTTGACACTGTTACCCGTGGAATTCTTCTTAATAAGCTGGCTGCTCATGGCTTGGACAAGCACACAGTCTGCTGGGTAAGACACTGGTTGAACAGATGGGCCCAAAGAGTGGTGGTTAATGGCATTAAATACAGCTGGTGGTCTGTCACAAGTGCTGTGCCTCAGGGATGTTAAAGGGAGATGTTGAGACCATTTCTGTTAACATCTTTATTGATGATTTCAGTAAGGGCACAGTGTGTATCATTAGTGAGTCTGCAGATGACACCAAGTTCGGTGAGAGCGTTCATCTGCAAGAGGGTAGAGAGGCTCTTTGGAGGGACTTGGACAGATTGGAGCAATGAGCCAGTGTTAATGGCATGAACTTCAATAAGGCCAAGTGCCAGGTCCTACACTTGGGCCACAACAACCCCATGCAACGCCCTGGGCTTGGGAGGTGTGGCTGGAGATCTGTCTGGCAGAGAGGGACCTGGGAGTTGTAATACACAGGAAGATGAATATGAGCCAGCAGTGTGCCCAGGTGGCCAAAAAGGCCAGTGGCATCCTGGCTTGTATTAGAAATAGGGAGGTTATCGTCCCTCTGTATTCAGCACTGGTGAGGCCACATCTTGTGTATTGTGTCCAGTTTTGGGTACCTCAATGCAAGAGAGATGTGGAGGTGCTGGAGCAGGTGTAGAGGAGGACAACTAAACTGGTGAAGGGCCTGGAGAATAAATCTTTTGAGGAAAGACTGAGAGAGCTGGGGCTCTTTAGTTAAAAGAAAAGGAGTCTGAGAGGAGACCTCATCACTCTCTACAAGTACCTGAAAGGACATTGTGGAGAGGTAGGTTCTGGTTTCTTCTCACAAGCAATTAGTGATAGAACAAGAGGGAATGGATTCAAGTTACAACAAGGTAGGTTTAGACTAGATATTAGGAAGAATTTTTTCACAGAAAGGGTGGTCAAGCACTGGAATGGGCTTCCCAGGAAGGTGGTTGAGTCGTCATCCCTGGATATGTTTAAAGATTGTTTGGATGAGGTGTTGAGGGACATGGTTTAGGGTTGAACTTGTAAGGTAGGGTTAATGGTTGGACTCGATGATCCCAGGGGTCTTTTCCATCCAGAGTGATTCTGTGATTCTGTCCCAAGGAATGGACACTGAGAAAAGGGCAACACCAGTTCTCTGCATGCTCTCACAGAACATGGTGCTGGAGGAAAACAGTGCTGGAGTGATTTGACCTTTCTCCTAGTTGAGGGGCAGATGAGAAGTTAATGTGAGTCAGAAGGCAGATTTTGTGAAGTGCAGAAATAAAAAATGAGAAACTCAGTAGCAAGCTTGAAACATTTTTATGTGGTACAAAAAAAGGAGCACAAGAAACCTGTCTCAGTGTGTGAATAACTCTTCACCAAGCCAAGGTCTGTTTATGAAGTTTATTGGAATGATATGTGGTCCTCGGTGCACTTCAACTGAGCTGTTGTGTTTGGATGATCGAGACCTTGTTGCTTAGCTTGGTGCAGGTTATCTGTGACCTCTTGATATACAGCAGGTAGTACTGGTGCCCAGTCTGAGGCAATGTGAGGAATATTCCTGGCAATGTCACTACCCTCTACAGCTCAGCTTTGAGGAAGAGCAGAGAATCCACATCCAGTATTTTGGTGCTTGTCTGTAGAGTTTTTTGTTTGAAAGCCTGATTGTGTCTGTGTGGTACTGTTAAATTAGTCACCCTGATGGGAGGAGTGCAGCTTTCTGGATTGAATCATGATGGCTCCATGCCCATTACTAGTTAGGTACAACCTGCTTGTTGGAAGCTGTCCTCCTTGTGTATAATCACACCCTTATCTTTCTTGCACTGCTAATAATAGGCTCTCTTCTTCTTGGGTAATACTGTTGCTGTGAAACATCCAGGTAATTTACATTGGTGGCTCGAGTCGGTATCTGAGACATATTTCTGTAAATACGAAGTGCAGGACTCTTGTTAACATCGTAGCATTAAGCATTTTCTCTCAGGTTTGGAGAATTGAACACAATTAATGCTGAGTTTCAAAGTTTTCTTGGTAGTCACTTTTGGCCTTTGTGTCTGTGTATTGACCAAGTCCTGTGGGGCAAGATTTGGAGCAGAATACAGCAAGGAATAAACCTTGTCATAGTATCTATGATAGAGTCTCTTATTTGGGCAGCTTTGGGATATTCCTTATAGAAGAATAACAAAACAGAATGATGGGCAGCTACTGTTTGTTTTCCAGGTGATTTTTATCTGTTTGTATTCAGAAGGGAAGAACAACTCTTACTTAGAAAACAGAAACTTTCCAATTAAAATAGTGCAGTAATGATACAGTAGTGTTCCAGTCATTGAAACTCTTCTAACAAGAACAATCCGGACACAGCTAAAGTCTATGGGCAACATCCAAGATAAAGTTTATTTTCTTGTGCTGAGTCCAGCGTAATGACTTTCTACCCATAGTGTGTAATGACTTTCTACCTATATTATGTAATGATTTTCTACCCATTCCTATTAGGAAAGGTCATAGTCAAAGCCCTATTGAAAGGTAGAAAGTCCTATCTGATCCTCCAGTCTGTCTTAGCCAATGAATCTTCCAGAAGGGAAGTAAAATTCATTTTATTTCATTTGCAGTGGATGTGTAATACAGCAGTATCAACAAGAAACAGAAACACTTACCTTATCCTTGAGGTATTGGACTGAAATTTATTTCTCAGAATATCAGATAAATGAGATAGCACCATTAAAAGCATTCTTAATGATATTGAAATTGCTTTCAAAACAGATGACATGTTGTGTTTTGAGATTTGTCGGTTTAAAATGCAAATATTCCCATACAGCTACAGAAGGGACTTTAGGGCAGATTTATAGGAAAAAAGTAAATATGAGCTCTGATGGAAGAAAGCCTTAATCAAGTTCTTCTTTTCAATTCCATAGTGTTAGGCCAGTGCCTCAGAGTAATTTCTGTACATTATTTGATCCACAGTAGATACGGGGATATGTGGTACTCTGTAGCACTGGTAGTCTGTGCAGCCCATTCTTCCTTCAGTAGTGTCACGCACCTTCACCTTCTTTAAATAAGGACAAAATGCATCAACTTCAACGCTGCAGTTTATGGAGACCCCATCCATTTGACACCTGTCCTTTGGACATTGATAAGCATTGATAAGATCCCACTTCATTCTTCTCCAAGGCTAAAAAGCCCCAAGTCCCTCATCCTTCCTCGTTAGGGAGGTGTTCCAGTCCCCTAGTAATCTTTGTAGTCCTTTGCTGTACTCTCTCCAGTACTTCGTTGTTGCTCTTTATCTCAGGAGCCTAGAACTGGAGACAGGACTCCAGATGTGGCCTTCCCAGGACAGAGTAAAGGAGTAGAAGAACCTGCCTTGCTAGTCACATTCTTCTTCTTAAGATACCGTTTGCCTTCTTGTCAACAAAGGCACATTGCTGACTCATGGTCGACTTAATGTCCACCAGGATTACAAGAACTTTCTTTTCAGGGCTGCTTTCCAGCACACAATTTCTGCAGCTTGTACTGGTGCATGTTGTTTCCTCACAAGGTGCAAGACTCTGCACCCGCCCTTATTGAACTTCATTAAATTCCTCCCTGCCCAACTCTCCAGCCTGTCCAGGTCACACTGGATGGCAGGACAGCCTGCTGGTGTGTTGGACACTGCTCCAAGCTTTGTGTCATCAGCAAACTTGCTGAGGATACGCTCCATCCCTTCATCCAGGTCATTGATGAGTGTTTTGAACAGGACTGGACCCAGTACTGACCCCGGAGGGACACCGCTGACTACATGCCGCCAACTAGACTGCCCCACTGATCACAACCCTCCGAGTCCTGCTGTTCAGCCAATTCTCAATCTACCTCACTGTCCACATACAGAAAGGGGACCTAGCTTCTCAAAGTGATTGCCACACATGGTTCAGCAGTCTGGGTCATCTCTTGGTGTTGCTCAAAAAAAGGTAATAAAATATTTTAGAATTACACCCACCTGTTTAGCATATTGCAAACACTGTTTCTCCATCAACTAGATTTAATTCAATGTCTAAGAATGAAGAAGAGAATGCCACATCCAAGTTCTTTCCTGCTCCAGTTTTCTTCTTGACCTTTTTTTTTTTTTTGGACTTTATTGTGTGTGTAATTGCTTCACTTGGTTTAGACAGCATTGTGTTTGCAGAGGTGTTCTTAGCAGCACTGCTTTGGGTTTTCCTTGGATCAGAGAAAGGGGAGCACAGGGTCTGCAAACATCTCGGTGTCTGTTGTAGAAATGTTGGAAATGCTCTTGAAAGCTGTGCTGTTGCTGGAAAAGCAAATTTGGGCAGGTTAAAAATTTTTCAAACCTGGATTTAAAAACCAGCACAAGGCCACAGGGAGCCACATACGTGCTTTCCTGAATACGAGACATTTCTTGAGAATGTTTATCAAATTGAACATTGTGTTGTTGAACAGTGTTTGTGCATTTTAAATAAAGGATAATATTCACGTCAGATAAGTTTACAGAGCAATCAGGGCTCTTGTACAGGTAACTAAATGTTAAATTGCATGTTTGATAAGTGCAAAAAATCAACAGAAGTATTTTTTAGCATTACGAAAATTCATCCAGTATTACAGATGGTTTAGGAGGCTCTGACAAACTTCTCTAACTGAAGGTGTTGATAAAGACTCTTGTTTAACTCTCCTCTTTTTTCTCAACCTACTGAAATCATGTCACTTCAAAGCACAGTTTTAAATGAGCAAATAAATACTTGAGAGTAAAATGGTAAAATTCAAGGCTCAAGAGTGATTGGCTTTGCCTCTCACTCTTGGTTTGTCATGAATTTGCCATACAGTGAGTAATAGAACATGGCAGTGATCCAGATCATGACCTGGTAATATTCCCAGCGTCATCGTCCTAATAATAATCGAGTTATTTATATGTACATTTATTTACATCCAATCTTTATCTATAAACATTCAGTTGTTATTTCTGTTCATACCCAGGACTTGGCAGTTCACTTCCCCTGAAGAATTTAGGGCCTGATTTTAACAATATGTTTATGGGAGCTTAATGTAAAAAAGGCAAATAGTATATTAAGAGCATAAGTGATTCTTTCTATGTATAGAAATCTGAAGAAAGATATGTGTATACTCGCCGAGCTGTGAGATTCCTTCACACTATTTGTACTAAGCTGTGTGGGACAAACAATATAGTTGTAAGTTAAAAAATACAAGTCTGCATTCAGCGTGAACCTCTAACTTTGGCAGATTGTCTGAGATTAGAATTTTGCCTGGTTGGACTTCAGAATAAGAAAGAATAGAGATGGCTCTGAGTTCTGAGAATCAGGACCAGCAGGCTTATGTGAAGGAAATGAATTTCAAATGCTGTCCCTAAAATGCTGAAGAATTTCAGTGTGTGTCTTGGTTTCTGGAACCAGCTTCAGGAACCCCAGCAGACCGTGTAGTGTCTTAAATGTCTGTCGCTAATTTGTGGTAGTAGAGTCTTCATTAGCTAATTGGAAAATGCCTTAGGTAAAGCGAGATGATGAACGAATCACTGCTGCAAACACCCGGGGCCAAAACAAACCCAACTGCAGTTGTATTTTCCATTTCTTCAGAGGCAAGACATGGAGCACAATTAGTGTGATGGTGGACTTAGCCATGGTCCCTGCAGCATTTTTTTTTATAACCCTCTCAACCTCTTCCCAGGGTAACAGAGAAAACGGATTTCCACCAGAGCCTGTAATAGAGTCAAAAAGGAATGGTGGGAACAAGAGTTCTTGCTGCTCTGGTCACAGGATTTCCGTTGCTGTGTTTGTAGCACCTGGGGTACAGAGTGGTGGGGCACACTTTAATCTGTGGTAATTCTAATAGAACTGTGCATTTCAAACGAAGGACAGATTTGATCCATGAGAATTTGTTGCTTCCTACAGCCATGTCCCTAGCAGGAAGGCTGCTGAGTGGAAGGGCTTGTGTACCTTCACAAATGGCTGCACAGCCTGGTAACCTGCTAAAACCAGAAGAGTTGGATACTTGTGTAGAGAGATAATTTGACAGAAGTTTAGGTTGGACATCAGGGAAAACTTCTTTCTGGAAAGGGTCATCACACCTGGGAACAGGTTGCCCTGACAGGGGGGTTGAATCGCTATCCCTGGACATGTGTACAAGTAATTTAGATCTGGACCTTAGAGACAGGGTTTAGTGGTGGCCTTGGAACAATTGGGTTGATGGTTAGGTCTTTCCAATCTAAACGATTCTGTGTTTCTGCAAGAAGTTCATCAGACATTGAACACCATCTTTTTCCCTGGTGTAGCTGGTTCATAGAATCACAGAAAGTTAGGAGTTGGAAGGAACCTCAAAAGATAGTCTAGTCCAGCCCCTCTGCCAGAGCAGGACCACTTAGATCAGAGCTGCATCCAAGCGGGGTTTGAATGTCTCCAGAGGATTGTCTTCACAACCTCTCTGAGCAGCCTGGGCCAGGGCTCTGTCACCCTCACAGTGAAAAAGTTTTTCCTTCTATTGCCATGGACCCTACTCTGCTCCAGCTTGCAGCCACAGCTCCTTGTCCTATCATTGGACACCTCAGAGCAGAGCCTGTCTCCACCATCCTGACACCTAACCTTTCCATATTTATAAACATTAATGAGGTCACCCCTCAGTCTCCTTATCTCCCAGATGATCACAGAACATCAGGGATTGAAAGGGACCTCAAAAGATCATCTAGTCCAGTCCTGCTGCCAGAGCAGGACCACCTAGACCAAGTTGCATAGGAACATATCCAGGTGGGTTTTAAACGTCTCCAGAGAAGAAAACTCCACAATGCCCCTGGACAGCCCCTTCCAATGCTCTGTCACCCTCACTCTGAAGAAATTCATTCTGATATTGATGTAGAACCTCATCTGTTGCAGCTTACACCCATCACCCCTTGTCCTGTCACTAGATGACACTGAGCAGAGCTTGGCTCCATCCTCCTGACACCCACCCTTCACATGTTTATAGACATTAATGAGATCACCCCTCAGTCTCCTTTTTTCCAAGCTAAGAAACCCAGCTCCCTCAGCCTTTACTTATCAGGGAGGTGTTCTACTTCCTTCATCATCCTCATTGCTCTGTGCTGGACTCCCTCCAGCAGTTCTGTGTTGTTCTAGAACTGAGGGGCCCAGAAGTGGACACAATGCTCCAGATGTGGTCTCACCAGGGCAGAGTAGAGGGGGAGAAGAACCTCTCTCAAACGACTAACCACCCCCCTTCTAATACACCCCAGGATGCTGTTGGCCTTCCTGGCCACAAGGTCCTATTGCTGGCTCATAGTCATCCTGCTGTCCACCAGGACCTGCAGGTCCCTTTCTCTTACAGTGCTCTCCAGCAGGTCAGTCCCCAGCTTGCCCTTGTTACAGTTCATTCAGTTGCTCCCTTCCCAGCTCTCCAGCCTGTTCTGGTACCACTGAATGGCAGCAGTCTGCTGGGGTGTCGGCCACTCCTCCCAGCTTTGTGTCATCAACAAACTTGCTGACAGTGCACCCTAATCCCTCATCCAAGTCATTAATGAATACACTGAATAGTTCTGGTCCTTTTATTATCCTCTGGTAATACCTTTTACGGATCTAAGACTAGCTGTCCTACCTGCTCAGTGTATTTAGGACAAGGGACAGCTGCACCCTAAAAACATTCATGTTCTACACAGAGATGCCAACATAAAGCTGGTTCCCAGAAAGAAATAACAAAGACTCAGTGTTTGAGCCTGTCTGTCTAGAGTCCTGCTGGATGTCTGCAGCACCTGCCATGACGGACTGTGCAGATCATGAGAAGAAATTGTAAATGGTAGAAAGTAAAAACGTGAAGAAAGTTGCAAAACGATGAAAAAAAAGCTGCAAGACAACGTGGGACAGAGTATGTTTAGCTGTACCTCAGCTTTCTTGCTAGATGAGAAGGTGCTTCCTCCAAGAGATTGTAATTTCTATCCTGTATCAGAGGAGGGGTCCGGATATGCTCTCTGTCACCAGAGAGCTTGGTTTGTTCAGTGTTCTCAGTTGTTAGCTGGGACCATCAGCCCACCAGGACTGACGTGAGGAAAACTACAGCTTCTCAAGTGCTGAGAAACAATTGGAGCAGGTGTTTGAGTCAGCAGTGATTCAGCCTTGGGGAGATCTGATTTTACAAGTACTCTAGTGCAGAAACAGCCCAGCGTGAGCGTTTGGGAATGTTTGTGTTTCTTGTTCACTTCTTACAGGTTATGGGGAGCACAAGCAGCAGTGCAGAACCTGAGTGAACAGTCTGCAGCATAAGTTGTCCATCATAATAGTAACACTTAAATAACCTTCTAGAGATAGCCAGAACTTTGAAGGTGAGATCACTGAGATGATGTATGAAAAATCTGCTACCATTGTAAGGGAATAGCTCTAACTAATAGTGAGTGAGCAGTTAGAGTCACTTAGCAGCCATTAGGGCACATGTGTTGCTGGGTGTTACTGGAATCCAGGCAGTGAGTTAAACAGTTTGTAGCCCTGCACAACTCATGGTGGAATTAGCACTGAGCAAAACATGCCAAGAAGTTAAATGTGAATTTAATTAAGTGGAATAGATCTAAAACCCGAGAAAAATAGAAACTAATGTAATGCATATTTTTAATATATATAGAATTAAATGCATGCTGCTGATTCAAGCAAGCTCTTTGGAGAATGAACTGTCTTGAGAATTCAAAGTGCATCAGTTTAGTCAATTTTATGAAATGGCCACACAGTGACATTTGGCGAAGGACCTAAACCATCTCTGTGCCTACAAAGAACTGCTGATTTCAAGCAGACTTGGAACACAACAAAGTTCCTTTCTAACAGGAAGATGTTTTTGAGCTGCATCCTCACAGACTAATGTGAATTGTGTACAGGCTTAATAGCAGCTCTCTATGTATCTCCAGAGAATGAGACTTGACAACTCTCCTAGGCAGCCCGTTCCAGCACCCTGTCACCCTCAATGGGAAGAAATTCCTTCTCATATTGATGTGTAACCTCTTGTATTCCTGCTTATACTCATTGTCCCATGTCCCATCACTAGAAGACATTGAGAAGAGCCTGGCTCCATGCTCCTGATCCTGCTGTGACAGGTGTATTGGACTAGATGATCTTTTGAGGCCTCTTCTGATTTCTAATGTTCTGTGATT
Organism: Rhinopomastus cyanomelas; assembly: GCA_013400115.1. Classification (NCBI taxonomy): domain Eukaryota; kingdom Metazoa; phylum Chordata; class Aves; order Bucerotiformes; family Rhinopomastidae; genus Rhinopomastus; species Rhinopomastus cyanomelas. The sequence goes on along the minus strand of VXBP01005456.1, from coordinate 298,379 downwards.
CAGTGAAATAACAGTTTGGCCAATATTGTGTGTAACTGAAGTGGCTGATAAGAATTTACCATTCTGGTGTCTTCTCAGTGTGTGGGTTTACTTGGAAACAGCTGCTGCTTTAAAGTCTTACACACTTAGCATAGCTTTTTGTTACAGAGACATTTGCTGCACCCTGAGTCCAGTTTTGGGCACCTCAGTATAAGGGAGGCATCGAGATGCTGGAATGAGTGCAAAGGAGGGCAGCAAAGCTGGTGAAGTGCCTGGAGAATAAATCTTATGAGATAAGATTACAGTGCTGGAGCTGTGTAGTTTGAAGAAGAGGAGACTAAGGACAGACCTCATCACTCTCCATAACTATCTGAAAGAACATTGCAGACATGTTGACTCTGGTTTCTCCTCATGGATAATTAGCGACAGAACTAGAGAGAATGGCTTCAGGCTTCAACATAGTAGGTTTAGACTAGACATCAGGAAGGTATTCTTCACTGGAAGAGCAGTCAATCACTGGATAGGGCTGGTGGTTGAGTCACCAGCCTTGGATGTATTTATAAGTCTTATAGGTGTCGTGTTGGGGCATATGGTTTATGTGTGAACTTGTAGAGAATGTGTAGAACTTGTTGATGGTTGGACTCGATGATTCCAACCTGAATGATTCTATAATTCTGTGATTTCTTAGTGATTTGAACTGTGGTGTGAAGTGTCTTTTGATCATGTCTTCCAGTTACTGCATGTTTTTCTACTGGCACTGAAAAGATTTTACTTAAATAGTGGAGATAAACCTTTGTCAAGTGTTACAGACTGTCTCAAGGGTCCTTTAGTGGCCACATATTCAAACCCATCAACATTATGGTGGGAAAGCAAGGCAGACACGTTTATTGGCCATGTAATGTGAACCTACAAGCCCTTCTCAGGTGATAGACCGTTACGTCCCCATATCTCTTCTAAATTATATTTTTGATTTTAAAGGGGATTTGATTGAAATTTTTTAAGATTCACATCTGTCTCTGTGCCAGAGCAAAAACATGAAACCATAATTTGTTAAAGCAAGTGGCTCATTCCTCTCCCTAACTAGTAGATGATACTTGAAAAAATGCTGAAAAGTATTTGGCATAATGGTCTCTCTGGCAGCTTTTGACCTTTTTTATTATTGGAAGTCTAAAGTCAGATCTTTGATAACCAGCCCCATTCTGTGAAGCAGAACATACTTCCAGGCCTGAGAAACGTGATTCAGTCAAGTTAGCAAATGTATCCCCATTGGGAACCCTGGGGAGAAGGTTCATGAGGGTGCAACAAAGAGTTTTGTTGGTGATAATGGTGTGTAAACAGAAGCACCCGTAATGTTAGTGTGTTCTGACACAGGTGTGCTGTGCCAGATCTAGGATATACTGGACCCAGTGAGTCTTGGAGGCATTCATCAGTAAAATGAGAAAATATTTCTGTTCTTAGGATGTCAGGTGTGTGGGCACAAAAAGGTGATCATGTTCAAGAAGGCCTGAAAAGCAGAGTAAGCATCAGATCCCGATTGTGCTGCACATTATGCCTCTTCATTTTGTCCAAGGAGTTCACTGGAATTTGCTTCCATTATCTTATATACAAGTAGCTCTGTTAGGCAGCAGTTAGTTTCAGGTCAGGCTTGATCTGGTGTAGATGACACAGATTTGGTGGAAGGTTTACTTTAACATTCCTGGGTGTAAAGGGCACAGATTTAGTTGAAGATTCTGTAACATTCCTGAATTATAGCTGTATAGATGCAACTATCCATTGTGATCTCAGTCACTTTAGTTGCTGCAGCATCTGCAGCAGTGGATGCATCCTACCAGTAGAAGAAGCTATTGGTTTAATATGTGATTGGTATTATGTAGTAGGCATTTGTTTTGACAGATGTGGGTTTATTTTCCTGTCTACCAAGTGTTCAAACACTTGTGCTTCACTACCGACTAATGACAGAAAATGCTTCATTTCAATACCAGACATTAAGTTGTTTACAAATTAAATTCAGACTCTAAATTTTTGTTTTAGCTAATTTTGGCAATCTCCCATGGAAAAACTGGTGTAATCACATTCTTTTTCTTCCTTTGCAACTCATAAACCTTTGAGTCAAAGACTCTAAATCTTTGTGAGACTCTGTTCTGACTGCCTCATAATGGTAGTTTCCAAATGGTAGTTTCATAATGGTACCTTCTGTTCATGAATGTTATTGCAATCTTGTAAGAAGTCTCAGTCTGGTGAATACCTGTAATTTCTTGGCCCAGAGTTCATGCATTAATCTGCAGAGGTTAAGTTAATCTCTAAAGACTTGTTGAACAATTTATTAGGGGACAGCAAACATAGCTGAATATATGTGTAGAAAAACAGGGCGTGGGTGCTTTAGGGATCGAGTTCTACCTCTGGACTTCGGTGCTGAAAGATTAATAAAGTCTGTGTCTCCTCTTTCGCAGCCCTCCCAACATGTACACAGGACAGAACACAGTTGCTAGAGGAGTTTTAATTTTGTCATAATTAACTGAAAACCTCACCTGCCTGACGGATAATAGATCTTGTCTGGAGTTCTCTTTACTCCCTTTGTAAACCTTGTCAGAGGAGGCTGAGTTTGTCCTAAGCAGCAGCAAATCTTTGTGCTTCTTGCAGCTCCTGCAAATGGTGTTCAATTGTACTGGGTTTTTCTGGGCTTTTTGTAGCCTTATGCAGCTAGGAAAAGGAACAGCTCAGCTGTAAGCAGCAGCCGGGCAGCAAAACAGGAAGGGTGCTGAAGAGCTGGTGTTAGGTGAAGGTGAGTGTAACAGAGCAGAAAAATGACAGCTCAGCAAGCACTGCTGAGGAAAGTGAAGTGAAGTTGAGGTAAAGCTGTTTTCTTGCCAGCATTGTACTTCAGAGCTCCACTGGACTGTCATGGAGCTTGGTCATGTGTAGATAAACTTGGTGATGTTCCTGTGTGCAGGGACAGCAAAAGAAGAGAGTTCAGCTTGTAACACAGGGACACAGAACAAAAATCAGTGGTTGAGGCATCAGTAAAGCTCTGGTTGAGAGGTGAGGACAGATCAGAAAAGCCTGCTGTAGGAAAGGGAGCAGAAAAAGAGTAGCTAAGCTTAGTAGATGGAAGGCACAGAAGGACTGTGATTGCTGTGTATTTATGCCTTGCCATAGAGGGAGAAGAGTTATTTAAGTAGGAAAGATTGTTGGCAAAGGCGTGTAAGTGGCTGTAAACAGAAGAGTGGTAAATTTAGTCTGGGAATTAGATGTCAGTCGATCAGACAGCTGAGCTGTTGCAGCAGTGTATCAACAGGAGTAGTGAGGAACAGATAACCTTTACTGTTTTACCATGAACCATTTTAAGCAATAATAGAGACTAAACCTTATGGCTCAGGAGTTTGGTTTCAATCCTGTGTCCTAGAAGGAATGCTAACATTGAAAGAAACCTGCTAAATTGTTAAAGCTGGATATAAGAGAGCAGAGATTTCAAGTTACTGAACTGAATTCCTGTTCTCATCCACTCTCCTAGTTCCATGTGCAAGGAAGGACAGATGCTGAACAGGAAGGAGGGATGGATAGCAAAACTCACCAGGATCTCACTGGCTGTTGCCATTGAGCCTTACAGGAGGTCTAAAACTCCAAGAAACCTTCATAAGAAGACTTGTAGAACCAACTCTTCTGTGCTTAGGTTACTCTCTGTTACTACTTCAGCAATTCCATGCAGTTAATTTCCCTGTGTTCTTTCATTTTTTCCTTTCTCAGAGAACAGAAAAGCCTAACATTTCTATAGATTCTTCCACTGCCAGAAATCCTTAGACACTCCTGTCAAGTGTTTCCTATCACAGCAAGCCAACCCTTGCTCTGTGCTGCTAGAAGAGAAGCTATTGGAGAAGCTGCATTTCCCCTTCTTTCCCTTTCCACACATTGACTTCTTGTGGGAATAGCTGACTGTAGATCACAAATAGCTGCTTAAAATGATCAATGGCTTTCCTCATTGAAATGAAAATCTAGTTATAGGATGAAGTGTGCTGGATGAAGCGTGCTTTTGTTAGATTTACTATGGTGATAACCCACAGAAATGTTGAAGAGGTGGTTGCACCGATTAATTTTTGTTTCCAGCACAACCCAGTGCAAGTTGACAGTCACCCTGGTTTCATATTTCTCACCATTAGTTCCCCTGGAAGAAAACCCACAATTTGTCTTGTTTATTCACAGTGAATGGGGTATTGTTGTGTAAATTGAAATCCAAACAGATAAAGGGATTTGAATTTAAAAGGAATTTTCACAAAAGCCTTGAAAAAAGGAAAGGGAGAAAACTTGTCCATTTACAGAAACAAACTAACTTGGAGGTCACCAAGAACTTCAGTCTCCTTCTTAGAGCAGCACAGAGGTATTTACAGGGAAGGAGCTTTTCCACCCTCCGGCTCTCAGGAAAGTGTCACTACTCCTGGTGGCTTCTACCAAAGCTGTGATGGAGGAGGAGGCCACATCACTGAGACAAATCAATTAATCAGAAAAATTTCCTGGTGTCTGATGTCTTCACTGGACATTTTCCCCAGAAGGAAACAGCTCTTCTATCTTACACAGAAAGAAAGGATTATTCATACAGTTTACATGTGTCACAGTTTAGCCGCAGGTTATCCCACAAAACTATATTCTGCCCAACCGTGCAGAAGGAAATGTCCTTCCACCCTCACAGGGTGGGGCAGAAAAGGGGTAAAGTAAACACGCTTCTGGAAATTGGAACTAGAAATATTAAACTTTATTAAATTTTATTAGAGACCTAAGTAGAAAAAAAAAACCAAAAAAAAGGTAAAAAGGAAAGGGGAAAAGGAAAAAAAAAGTGTGTTCTTCCTCACTCAAGTACACCCCTCGCCCCACGCAGACCTGGTAACCCCTAAGTCCTAAGAAATGCTAAAAGCCACACATGAGGGAGGAGTAAAAAGGAAAGACTGGGAATCTCCTAGGCAATACTTAGATATTCAATTTCAGCATTTTCTGTTGCTGTGTTCTGAAATTGGGGGCAAGGATGAAGATAAGAAATAAGGAAGATAAGAGGAAGGGGGCGGGGGGGTGTGTGTGAAGCAGAAGAGGGACAGAGAGGCCCCAGTGTGCTATGGGACAAAGAGAAACTGAAACCAGACTCGCAAGATGCACAAACAGGGAAAGGGTACCAGAAAGAGGGCAAAAGGGATGCCTTGTCCCCAAATAAGGACAGCAAAATTTGTCTGGCCTACTCCACCTGCTCAACCTGCCCCTGGGGCAGCAGCCTCTCCACTTCACTTCCTTACCCCACGGACCTCCACCCCCCTGCAGTTGGGGAGCTGCTGCTGTGGGCTGGAGGGAAAAGTAAACATTCCTGCAGCGACATGAGTTAATTCCTTATGTGCTGGAATAGAGTTTGATGCAGGAATACCATGAGCAAACCATGATTGCACCAAATCCGTAATAATGAGAGGAGAGAAAACACACTAGGTGATCCTGCTGTGGCAGGGGAATTGGACTAGATGATCTTTCGAGGTCCCTTCCAACCCCTAATGATTCTATGGTTCTATTAAAGGATCTGTATGTGAAGAGGCTTATTGCAAGGTCTGGAGATGTTATGCTCATTGCGTTCACTGCACTGGGTCAGCAAGTAACTCTTCGTTCATAGATAGTGGATGTTCCCAGCTTGTGGAGCTCATCACTCATCTTTCAGCTGCTGCTGGGAGTGCAAGGATGCACACGTCATTTGACAGTGGCCAGAGCCTTTGCTTAACTTGATAGAGATGGAATGGAGGCATTAACTAGATACATATATCTTGCTTTGTAGATAGATAGAATTGATATCATTTCTCAGAAGTGACAAAATGTGTTCCCACTGATCCTCTCTCTGAGGGCTCCCTCTCATGATGCCAGTCAGCCACCATATAGCTTTTTTTCCACTTCTACCCTTTTCCTGTCCATGTTGGTTTTCCTGTCCATGTTGGTCTTTGGGCTCTGCATCTGGGGCCTTAAGCTGGTAAAAACACTGTTTGCAACCATTTAGAATTGGTGGCTTCTAACTGATCTCTCAAAACCAAACTGCACTACAGAGTCACAGAATTGCACAATCACTGAACAGTAGGGATTGAAGGGACCTCAAAAGGCCATGAGTCCAATTCCTCTGCCAGAGCATGATCTCCTAGATCAAGTTGCATGGGAATATGTCCAGGCACAGGAACATGTCACAGAATGACAGAACATCAGAGATTGGAAGGGACCTCGAAAGATCATCTAGTCCAATCCCCCTGCCACAGCAGGATCACCTAACCCAGGTCGCACAGGAACATATCAAAGTGGGTTTTAAACGTCTCCAGAGGAGATTCCACAACCCCCCTGGACAGCCTGTTCCAGTGCTCTGTCACCCTCACTGGGAAGAAGTTCCTTCTCATATTTATTTATATGGAACCTCCTATGTTCTAGCTTACACCCATTGCCCCTTGTCCTATCACTAGATGACATTGAGCAGATCCTGGCTCCATCCTTCACATATTTATAAACATTGATGAGGTCATTCTTCAGTCTCCTCCAAGCTAAAGAGACCCGGCTCGCTCAGCCTTTCCTCGTAAGGGAGATATTAACTTCCTTCATCATCCTTGTTGCTCTATGCTGGACTCTCTTCAGCAGCTCTGTGTCCTTCTTGAACTGAAGGGCTCAGAACTGGACACAATATTCTGGATGCCGTTTTGAAATAGCGATGTAAAGTTTTAGGCTGCTTGTAGGTAGGTTGGATTTTGTTGATCATTCAGATGAAAGATGTGATTTTAAGGCTGGATACAGATACGTTAAAAGTCGGTTGATCCATATTTGTTACACAGAATCATAGAATCACAGAACGTTAGGGATTGGAAGGGACCTCAAAAGATCATCTAGTTCATTCCCCCTGCCAGAGTGTGATCACCTAGACCAAGTCGCACAGGAACATACACAGACTTACTATGGCTGTGAGTGGTAAAGAACTGGTTTTTATATGAAAAGAAGAAGAAGAAATCTAATACTGTGTTTTCTCTCCTTGCCAGTGGCTGAAGGCTGAGCTGATGTTCTCAAATCAACTGTAACAATCCTCAGATTGGTTTCCCAAGCAGTGGTGCCTAATTGTGTGCCCCCCAGTGTGTAGGTATTTAGGGCAGCTTTTCTCTGGCAGTGTTTGCTGATGTTGAACTTGATCCATGGGCCACTCAATATGGTGAGACTCTCCCCACGAGTTGTCCTAGGGAGAACCCCCTCCCCCAGGTCCGCCTCAGTTTGTGTTATTAGTTACTTCTGTTACTTCGGTGCAGTTGAAACCTTTACACATTATTGAGCTTGTTCTGAAGAGGAAGTCAGTCTCTCTCAGGTTGTTGCATTTATCCCATGGTCTTTTTCAAGAGTAATTTAACCATGAAATTGTTAAAGAAGTTTTGACATTTTCTATTGTTGCTCTAAAATCGGTGTCAGTGCCAGTGTCCCAGGTTTGACCTGGTAGCTCTGCATGGGTGGACAAATGACAGTATTCAGTGGAGAGGGGGAACTCAAAAAAGCTTGCTTGCATGTTTTTCATTCCTGGCTTAACAAAAAGCCAGAGCAGCTAACAGGCTTTCGTTGGAGCTCGGATAGTCTCTAGAAGGTGCTTTTAAGGCAGCTTTTCTCCCAAAGTCCTCTTGGAAATTCAGTTTCTTCAATTTTTTGAATCATTTGAGCGGTTCTGGTTCCTTCAGCTCTCGAAGGAATTGTGTGCTGATTTTCTTTTTTTAGTTCACTTAACCATTTCAGCTCATAGAAGGCTTGGCGCTTGTAAGACTTGGTTGACTTATGACGTATGGAAAGTACCCAAGAACTCAGTTTAGAGTTTTTGAGAGGTAATTTATTTGCCGGTAGGTGCACAGGGGCTAGCACCACCACAAGTGTGCACACCAGTTGGCCCCAAAACCATGATTATATGCCATTAAATAATACATATTCATTAGATATTCAATTACACCTATACATATGCATAAACTGTCCCCACTTCCTATGTTAATTAAGTCTCCTTCTTCTTGCACTTGGACAGTTTCTTTTGGTGGTCATTTTCTGAGGGTTGCCGCGCCATCTTGTGATTAAGTAAGAGTCTTCCTCCAGGTTAAGCTTTTTCACGCCTTCACTCACTGCATGTCCTGTTGTTTCCTGTCACCAGTCCAAACCATATAGCTAGTCTCTGCCAGCATTTTAGCAATCAATTTCTTCTTTGACAGGGTGCACCTAGCCTTTCTACACAATACTAGTTGCTAAGCTTTATGATTTTTAACAATAATAGGTAGTTACTGTATAATCCTAAAATAATGGTTACTCCATCAATAGTTAGTGCTCACTCCATCACTTACTCCAGCGTACAGTTACAGCCATCACAAACTTGCTGGCCTCCTGGTTCCTAAAAAGGTTTTGCAAACTGTGTTGCGGCAGAGCAGTTTCAGCAGAGTCCACGACCACCATTTTATGTTGTTAGATAGGATTGTAACTTGAAAAATGGTCTGGCTCAGCCAGAAAAGGGACAATTACTTCTTTTCTTCATCTGTTAAAGATTGACTTCATCTTTCTAGTACCTGTAGCAGTGCAGTATAACCGTACTGCCCATTCAAAGGGTATTGCAAACTTCAGCGTGTTTACTCATCGCTATGGAAGCAGGAATGAACAATTGGCCCTAAAATCACTGAAGTTGAACTAATGCTTTATTTACTGTCTGGGCTTTGAAAACAGGGGTACATCCTTCTACCTCGCCTTTGTTTTCCCCCTACAGAGGGGGGAAAATACAGCACTCAGTGTTTCCAAAGCTCAATTCTCTTAAAATATAATTGAGGAAACTGTGATCTCATAAAAAAACCTGAAAATTCCTGCCTTAACTTGGTTGTTAGAACCAAATTTCTTACATCTGGAAAGTGCTGCTCGTTTCTTGAGTTACATAGAATTAGCTCATCGGCTGGATGGAAAAGAAAACAAGGGGTGACACATTCTGACAGTTCTGTTTATACTGTGCTGCTTGTATCAAATATAAAGAGGAAAAAAAACCCCACAAAGCAGATAGGAACGTGACAAATGGGAAAATAACAGACCATTACATTTGCCCAATCTGCATTCATTACTGGGAGCTGTTCTGGTAAAGATTGGATTCCCCAACAAAGGGTGTCACTCTGTGCATCTCACCCCTCAGGAGCTGTGGCTGTTTGGACAGAAATCTTTTCTCGAGACACACCCAATAGGTGGATGATGGCTTTGGGGCTGTTACAGCTCATTGCTGTTAGCTGGTGATCATTGGGTTATGTTTCTGTTGTTGCTCGTAGTATTTGGTCTTAAAAGCAGTGGAGCTGGGTGAAGTCAAGGTGTTAAACTATCTGATGATTGGATATTTTTCCACAGTGTGATGCTTGTTCTTTTCACTAACAAAGATCCTAGTAAAAATAGCAATAAACTTTCTGAACAAAATGTGATGTGTTGCTAGAGGGTTAAATTGTCAGAGAAAAAACCCAGCGGGACTCTTGGTTTTGTGCTGTGCTGGAGCTGGATGGATCACAGGCCATCAGCTTTTGGTACCACTCATGGCAGAACAGCAGTGATTGATACTTACTGTGGAATTTATTGCTGTTGTAGATAAGCTCCTGGTATTTGTCAGCTCTCTGACAGAGGTGCAGAGCTTCCTGTGCTTGTACATGGAAAAGTGTCTTGACCCAAAGCAGACACAGACAAGCATCCCAGAGAACAGCAGGGAAGTATTAGCATGTGAGGCAAGTGGTAAAACTAGAGCAAGCAGAAGGAGGATGATGGAATGGCTGGTTCTGCTGTTGGTGGTTCCACATTTAGATGTATTTGGAGCAATAAGAGAGGCAGTTTCAGTGAAATCCAGTCCAGGATAATTGACAGCATGTTTGCTGGTGAAAATGTTCTTTATGCTTCTATCGCTGGTGGGCCACTCAGGAACACAGTGTTCTCTTTTGTGTTCCTGGAGTCTCCTCTGACATTCCAAAACCTGAGACATTCCAAAGCTGCCTTGACCTGTTTCTGTGCGATCTGCTGTAGGTGATCCTGCTCTGGCAGGGGGCTGCACTAGATGATCTCCAGAGGTCCCTTCCCATCCCCACCAGTTTGTAATTTGTCCACTGACATATCTGTTGTCATAATCAAATCACTTCGTTCCGCACGGCTCTGTCACAGAATCACAGAATCATTATGGATTGGAAGGGACCTCGAAAGATCATCTAGTCCAATCCCCCCACCACAGCAGGATCACCTAGACCAAGTCACACAGGAACACATCCAGGCAGGTCTTGAACGTCTCCAGTGAAGGAGACTCCACAACAATCCTGGGCAGCCTGTTCCAGTGCTCTGTCACCCTCACTGTGAAGAAGTTCGTTCTCAGGTTGATGTGGAACCTTCTATGTTCCAGCTTACAACCATTGCCCCTCGTCCTATCTCATCTTCAAAGCTTTGCCTGTAGGAATTTTTTTCCCTACTACATGTTTACACTGGTGTTTATCAAGCCTTGCCATGATTTCTTGATAGCATCTGCTCACTTCAGAAGTGATCCATTGCTGCTGTTACAACTGGCAATAAAACTTAGGCTGGAGCATCATCTAAAAATTCCACTTGCAACAGTCATACTCAGCCCTTAGAAGACTGTTGGTTCCTTTGGCTGCTGCTTGTAGTTTCAAAGTCAATGGTTCATATGACTTCAATATAAATGCCTTAAGTTGCTTTTGCTGTTACATTATTGCATTCTGGTGAGGCTCACAGACATGTTCTGTGTAGGAAAACGTATAGTTTCTGTTAAGGCTGTAGAATTTTGGTAACTTGAGTGTAGATTCAGCAACTGGTGACACAACTTAAGCTTTTTTACTGCCTTTTTTCTATTCCTGTAGGATCAGGGACTGTGTGTGGCCTTAAAAGTGAATTTTAATAAAACATTCCTTATACCCATCTCCCTTGATTGCAGTGAAGAAACTGATGCTGCTTTGTAACACTTCACACTGTGTCCAAAGATTCCTTTTGTGTCAATGCACGAGAATCAGACCATTACATAGGAGAACTGTTGCACAGCAGAAGAGCCTTGGTGAAAGATAGATGGGCTGTTCCCATTTCCAGCAGGAATTCAGTCAAGTGAATTTTAAGAGCTCTGCTGCACCTTTTGCTGCTCTGCTAATGTTCAGTGTGTGGAGCGAGCAAGCACAGAGTAATTAAACAAGATCTTCTCAGAATGCTTTGGGTAAAGCTCAAGTAGTGGGCATGTAGGGCCACAAGAACAGCACACGGAGATGTGACTTTCTATGTCAGTTTCTCAAAGATTTCCACACAAAGAGCTGCTAGCATTTTTAACCCATGGCTGCTCTGCAGCTCTGAATATGCAGTTTAGGCTCCGTCCAGTTATCCAGTGTAAGAAACTGCTGGCAGTAAAATAACTGAATGAGTATTTTGATTACATCCATTAGGTAAAGGCAGTTTCCCCAGAAGAACCAGCAATATTCAGAATGCTCTTCTCTTAATTTTCTGTGTTGGTTTACTGTTGACAGAAGCAGAGTATTTCCTGTCGTTTCAGTGTGATCCTGTACAGGGTAAGAAAGCAGGAAGTATTGCATTTGCAGTTTTCTGAAAGATTGATTAAAGTGGCTACCAAGAACCTCAGAGAGGAACAGAAGTGCAGCATTTCCTAGCAAACCCCTACATGGAGTCTTTCCACATGGGAATCTTTCAGCAAAAGAAAAGTAGTTTCTTTTTTTCCTACCTATGGGAAGGAGATACCATGTCTTTGTGAGTGACGCATGAGTTTAGTCTAAAAGACCAGACAAAACGCTGCAGATGGTGTTAAATGTACAAAGAGGTTTGATCTGGCAGTACTGGCCAGGAGCTGGTGTGCAAGCAGTGAATTCACAGAATCACAGAACATCAGGAATTGGAATGGCCATCGAAAGATCATCTAGTCCAATCCCCCTGACACAGCAGGATCACCTAGACCAAGTTGCACAGGAACATATCCAGGCGGGTTTTAAATGTTTCCAGAGAAGGAGACTCCACAACCCCCCTGGGCAGCCTGTTCCAGTGCTGTGTCACCCTCACTGTGAAGAAGTTCCATCTGGTATTCATATGGAACCTCTGATGTTCCAGCTTACACCCCTTGCCCCTCGTCCTATCACTGGATGCCCCTGAGCAGAGGCTGGCTCCATCCTCCTGACACCCACCCTTCACATGTTTATAGACATTAATGAGGTCACCCCTCAGTCTCCTCTTCTCCAAGTTCAAGAGACCCAGCTCCCTCAGCCTTTACTCATCAGAGAGGTGTTCTACTTCCTTCATCATCCTCATTGCTCTGCGCTGGACTCCCTCCAGCAGTTCTGTGTTGCAACAAGGGGGTCCCTGCGAGGAGCTATCTGAGTCAATGACATGAACACCAATATGGTTAAAATGCCGAGTTCGTTTATTCCCATAATCGCCTTGCTTATATACAGGTATGCCTGGTCCACAGGGCACCAAGGTCATGCTCGTTGGGTACATGGCCTTTGTCATGCGCAGCTGTCCTCTAGCCCATTGGCCATCATACGACAAACTACCTGATCAGACGGCCCCTCCAGCTACCCCCTAACACGGCCCTGGTTCCCACATTCTGGTTAACATTTCTCTATAATTGGAACTTCGCTGTTCTTCCCTGCTTATCACCTCCAAGGCCGTTCCCAGGGTACCTATCTCTGGCTCAGTGCGGGTTGTCCACAGCGCCCAGCACTGAGTCTGCTAAAAACTCCTCTACACTGTGTCATTCTGGAACTGATGGGCCCAGAATGGGACACAATGCTCCAGATGTGGTCTCACCAGGGCAGAGTAGAGGGGGAGAAGAACCTCTCTCAATCTGCTAACCGCAACTGTTTCTGATCCACCCCAGGATGCCACTGGCCCTCTTGGTGCTGAAGGTTGGATGGGATTTGGAAATTCTGAAAAACCTTTGCCCACTTTTGCATCTGTGATAAATAGTGAAAAATGAAACACTTTTGTAAAACAACCTGAACTTTTCCTTCTGTAAAATATTTTTCCAGTATTTAATGTTTCTAAATGCATAAAGCATCATCTGTATGCACAAATGCTGCTGTTGGGTGGTTTCTGGCTTCATACGCCACCACTTAGGGGGGGCACTGCTGCCTTTGACAAGGCTTAATCTGAGTTAGCAGAGTACTGATGTTATTTATAGACCCCAGGAGCCCTCAGAGATAAGATAATTATATTTCATCCCTTTTTGATGAAGAATGAACCTTGAGCTTTCCAAAGAATCTAGTGCTAAGTATGTTCTCTGCCAGGAATGGCTGATGCTAACCCTGGTTTTGGCAGTAATGATTGTGTAGCCTTGGGCAAGTTGCTTAGCTTCAGAGAGTATTAGTTTCCCAGAAAAATGTGGGGTCATTTGGTTTGCTGTGCAGCTGCGATTTGAAGTGTATCCAAACCATTGGGAGTCAGATCTGAAGTGCAGCCTGTTGTTAAGACCATTGAAGCTGCTGGTCTAAGATGTAAAATATAGATGTTCCTGGTCCACCGTTACAAGGTTGGGAAAGGGTCTGGAGAACAAGCCTTATTGGCAGTGGTAGAGGGAGCTGGGGCTGATTAGTCTGGAGAAAAGGAGACTGAGGGGAGACCTTTTGGCTGTCTACAACTACCTGAATGGAGGTTGTAGAGAGGAGGGGTTGAGCACTTCTCACAAGGAACAAGTGACAGGGCAAGTGGAAATAGTCTCAGGTTGCACCAGAGGAAGTTTAGGTTGGACATTAGGGAAAACTTCTTCCTGGAAAAGGCCACCAGGCCTTGGAACAGGCTGCCCAGGGAGGGGGTTGAATCACCATCTGTGGACATCTTTAAAAGTCATGGAGATCTGGAACTCAGGGACAGGGTGTAGCGGTGGCCTTGGGACAGTTGGGTTACTGGTTGAACTCGATCTTTTAGGTCTTTTGTAACCTGAATTGTTCTGTGGTTTAATGATTTATCTGTTTTTAGTCCTTACCAGCACCTCTCCCTTGACCGAAGCAGTGGTGCACTGAAACCAGCCTACTGCCATCTTGGATCTTTGAACACTGCTTGTTTTTAAATAGATTCAAAAAGCTGGTTCTGGGGGAAAAAAAATCAAAGGAAATGATAATTTCTGTGGCACAGAATGCTCTTGCTGTGAATTGTCAAAGTGAGCTCCATGTCTTCTTCTGAGATTGTCCTCATTAGAGTTGGGCCAATAGCAGCATCTTATTGGGTGTCCAGTCTGGAAAGGGATCAGATAAACTTAGAGCTCCCTCATTCCCAAAAGAGCGCAAGACCAGGTTTCCCAGGACAGACAGGTATTTCAAGGAGAAAACAAAACAGTGTTTCATAATGAAAAAGCAGTAAACTTTCTTCATTTTTCCAGTTAATAATTCAGCTCAGGCAAGATCTGCATGGTAATGGGAAGTACTGGCCCTGGTTCTCGTGGGGGATTTTAACTACTCAGTTATCTGCTGGAAGACCCACTCGGCCAGCCACCCACAGTCCAGAAGGTTCCTCAGTGCGTTGGTGACAATTTCCTGATGCAGATGGTGGAGGAGCTCACTAGGAGAGGAGCGCTGCTGGATCTTGTACTCACCAACAGGGTGGGTCTGGTTGAAGCAGTGAAGGTTGAGGGTTGCCTTTGTTGCAGCGACCATGAGATGGTGGAGTTCAGGGTCTCGTGTGGTAGGGACAGAATAACTACCAGAACCACAACCCTGGACTTCAGGAGGGCCAACTTTGGCCTTTTGAGGTAATTGCTAGGGGAAATCCCATGGGACAGGGTACTGGCAGGCAAGGGAGCTCAGGAGAGCTGGTCAACATTTCAAAGACTGCTTTCTTGCAGCACAAGAAATGAGTATCCCAACAAGGAATAAGTCAAGGAAGGGAGCCAAAAGACCCGTGTGGTTAACCAGGGAACTACTAGGCAAACTGAAGAGGAAGAAACAAGCCTATAGGTCATGGAAGGAGGGAGTGGCCACTTGGGGTGATTATAAGGCTCTGGTGAGGGAATGTAGGGATGCAACTAGAAAAGCCAAGGCCT
>VXBP01005456.1:271062-283344 GCA_013400115.1 Rhinopomastus cyanomelas | reverse complement strand
GGTAACTATAGACCGGTCAGCCTCACCTCCATCCCAGGAAAGGAGATGGAACAATTTGTTCTAGAGGCTGTTTCCTGGCACATCAAGGACAGGAGGGTCATTAGGGACAGTCAGCATGGCTTTACAAGGGGAAAGTCATGCTTGACCAACCTGATAGCCTTTTATGAGGACGTAACCAGGTGGATGGATGATGGCAGAGCAGTGGATGTGATCTATCTTGACTTAAGTAAGGCCTAAGTATCACAGCCCTCCCAGAGCTCAGCAGCTCATCGCTGTGGCGAAGAACAGCACTGTTGTGGCCCAAGTGGCAGAAAACCAGCATGTCCCCACTCCTCATAGCCTCCAGCCAGCAAAGCCTCCCACAGCCTGTCCCATCCATCCTAATTGCACCTTCCCATTACTGAACCTCACTCTGGGGAAAGCAGCAACTTGTCCCCTCATGCATCCCTTTTCCCATGTTACCATTCTCTCTGTGTTTTCTCACTCATATACATGTTTTTATTGTGAAGGACTTGTGCTACATGCCCCTACTCCCTTGTGCTCTGGATAAGAAATCCCTGTGCTGTCAGAGCCCATCTTTGTGAGAAACAGAGCCCAGTTCTGCCCTCATTGGGTGTGTAAATGCCAGGAGGCACTGGTAGCTGCTGCAGTGTGAGTCGATGTCGATGCCATTGACTTTCGGCCATTTGAGATGCTTACGTTTGATTTTTGTGACCATCTCCTTGATTTGCTCAGCACACATCTTTTCAGTGGCCACAATCCTTTTCGTTTTGAGTGAGGGAACTGACACAGCTATTGAGTGTGTTTGTTCAGTGCTTCATGTGATTCCCTTCTTGGGAAGAAATTTAAAACTTCATCTGCATGGAATATTTCAGCAGGCAGGAAGGGATTGCTGCCATCGTTTTGTGAAAGACTTGTCGCAATGTTCCTTCTGCCATCCTGCATGTAGCCTCAACTCCCCTTTCCTAATTTTAGCTCCTTAACTGAGGCAAGAAATTGAGGAGCCTGTTGGCCCTGGTCTCCACATGCTGTCAGCACAGAGTGCCAGGCAGTTCAAGTGCGTGATTGAGCTCTTCAGTGGCTGCCAAAAGTGTCTCCTCTCGTAAATGAAAGGCCAACCTTAGTCTTGTCTCTGCCTTCACCCCACTCGGCCCTATGACTGCTTTTACAGCATGAGTCCTCTGTTTTGGCTAAGAGATAACTGAAGAATTGCTTTCCTCTCAGAGCTCTGATTCTTGACTGCCCTTTATAGCTGTAGAAGTAGATGTTTGAAGATGGGGTATCCTGAGGACAATAAGAAAAGAGAACAAGCCCTCCATGTCCTTTTTGCTCTTGTTTCTCTTAGAAACGGTTTTACAAAACCCAATAAAACCACACAGAACTCTTCAAACACTTTCCCAGCCCTGTTGGCTGTTCTGCTTGAAAAGCTGGGTGAGCGTTTGCACGCAGAGTGTTAGCTGTCTGGCTTCCAGTTGAGCAGGGCACATTTATGGTGTTATCTTCGTAGGCATAGAAATATGGGCTCATGTTGATTTCCTTCAGCAGTTGCAGCAAGATTTTCAGAACATGGGTCTTGCCTGAGTGCAGCAGTTCACCCTGAGCTTCCAGGTGGTTTCAAGCATCTTTGAGATGTGCCATACAATCAAATGCCATTTACATATCTTTTGAGTATTTGGTATGAAAAAACCCGTTTTTAAGGTTTCCTATCTCTTCAAACAGTTGCCTACGCTACCTCTGCATTTTCATTGTTTCCTTTTTCTATTTCCTCTTTTCTTAACTTCCCCTCTCTCATGAGAACTTGCTCTTCTCGTTGCTTCCAGTCTGTATGAGAGCTGTGTCATGTGCGTGGAAAGCTTTTGCCCTCAGCATGTTTGGTCAGTGTCATTTGATGCTGTTATTGTTGTCAGCAACATCTTAGGGGAGGTTGCAACAGCATCGAGTAGGCAGCCAGTAAACTTTGGTGTTAATTTGTGTTTCCCAGGTTGTTTATGCCAGAAAAGTTAAAGTAAGGAAGGTCACGGAGGGGTTAGAAGAACACTGATAGATACATTTTTTTCACATTGTCTTTCTTTTCTGTCCCCTAAACTCAGATGAGCCATGATGGTAAATCTCTGTTTCTCAGGGAATCACAGAACATTAGGGATTGGAAGGGACCTCGAAAGATCATCCAGTCCAATCCCCCTGCCAGAGCAGGGTTGCCTAGACCAAGTCGCACGGGAACATACCCAGGGAAGGAAGGCATTGCCTCATATTAACGGGCCCATTTCTGAGCAATCTACAGGACCTGAAGAGAAATACATGTCGGAACCATTTTTGTTTAATCTGTAGTTTTGCATAAATCATAGGACTTTCAATGACTGAGTACATTTTAGAGAGTGGTGATGTTTTCACAGATACTCCCTGAGCAGGAGAATCAGTTTAATTTTGTAAGTTATCAGAATGTAGTTACCTGATCAACTTGAATGAGAGCAGTTTTTCATTATAGCCTGTTTTCCCTGAAGGCTGATATGCCCAAGCAGAGTTCTGCAGTCTTGGGTTACAGACTCTGTGATGATGTTCAGTTCTGATCCAGACCCATTTTTCAGTTACTCTTTAATTCAAACCCATGGCATTTTCCATCCATAATGTTATAGGTGCCAGAGCCTAAACAGAAACATGCTTTACACTTCCTTGAGTGGTAGTCAAGGAGCAAGTTAGTGGTTTTCATAGTTTTAGAAAAAGATCACAAATTCAGAAAATCTGGCTGCAAGCATTTTACCTACTCTAATTTTGAAGTTTTTTGGGTTTCTTTTTAATTGTCAGTGCTTGGTTCAGCTCCCATGAGAGAGGAAAACAGATGCTTCTTTAAAGTGTCAAATCATAGCTTGCAGAAAAAAATGTTCCAAAGAATGAACTATTCCAGCTTTATTGGCTATGTTCTTAGAAGTCATAAGTGCTGTCATTTATTCTGTTTTGCTGCAGTGCTTCATGCATGCATGTGAAGGAGAGAAGCAGACTTTAAGAAAAAGAGATACCAAAGCAGATTTTTAGCTTACTCAGTGTTCACTAATTTTCTGAATGAAGTCCAAACATCACTTTGTCCATCTATGTGCTTGTAGAATAGCCTGGTTTCAATATAGTTCACTGGAGTTTGCGATGGTCATAGTATTTATGAACTGGAAAGCAATATGTGAACCTTTCACTGGTAATGCAGTGCTGGATCAGTCTTGGTAGGATACTGTTCTGGCTGCTTACTTAGCATTACTTAGCCCTCACAGCCTAAAGTTTCTTCTCCACCGCCCAAACTAGGAGTTGGTGTAAATCACCATTGTGCTGTTCACTTTAGAAGAGCTGATTTAGCTGTTTCAGAATGTTTCCTCATTAACCCAGCTGGGCACAGGTCAGGACCAACAAAGACTGAAATCAAGAGTGGGATTTTTCAATAGCAACTTGAAGTTGCCTTTTTTGGAGAAAGTCGACACTTTAAAGCCTGATTGCTTGGGCTCTTCTGTACAGGCAGTGTATTCTGTTGGGTAGCCAGAAAATCCATCTAGCTATAGCAAGCTTGTATTTTTTAGACAGTTCAAGGATATCCTGCTTTAAGGTGGAAGTAGTTTTTCAGAAAATTTGGCAAGGGGACTGTTGGCTGATTTTTTCACCATAGATAAGGGTGACCTCGATTTTGGTGAGGATAGACCACAACTGGTCTGAAAAGATGATGACAGTTTATGTAATTTCCTTAGAAAATCAGCAGTTAGAAACTTGTAAAACTTGAATTAATTACTCAGAGGTGAATTGGCCAGGAATTCATGCTGATGCAGTATCTATAAATAGCATTGTTAGTCATCTGTTGGTGTGGGGCTGATTAACAGGTGCATTTCAAGAGGGAAGAGTTAGTGTTTTGCCATCCTTAGCCATACTTTTATTTAGTGTCAAGATCTGCCTTTACCATAGGGAGAGCAATGGTGGCAAGTAGTTGAAAAGATGTAGCTGGAGGGGAGCAGAGAAATTCACGGAATCACAGAACATTAGGGATTGGAAAGGAACTCAAAAGACCTTCTAGTCCAATTCCCCTGCCACAGCAGGATAACTTGGATCCAGTCACACAGGAACATATCCAGGTGGGTTTTAAATGCCTCCAGAGAAGGAGACTCCACAACCTCCCTGGGCAGCCTGAAGCAGCAGCCTGGGGTGAGACAGTCTCAGGAAAGACAGAGGTAAGGAAAACAGAGCTGGAAGTTAGTGCTGTAAACAGCTGTAGTGCTGCTGCCACTATCACTGGCATAGCCACACTTCAGATTGTTGCATGAAATGGGGAGGGTGAATTTGGATAATTAAATGAGGAATAAATCTCCTTAGCTCTTAGCCAG
The DNA here is from genome assembly GCA_013400115.1 of Rhinopomastus cyanomelas. NCBI lineage: Eukaryota > Metazoa > Chordata > Aves > Bucerotiformes > Rhinopomastidae > Rhinopomastus > Rhinopomastus cyanomelas. The sequence goes on along the minus strand of VXBP01005456.1, from coordinate 278,995 downwards.
GTCCTCCTTTATTAGAGGAGGCTTGAGCAGCTGATATGCCAACCAGCATTCCATTGAGCAGCCATCAGATTCACAAATAGTATTAATTTACTATAAGTCCAGCCGTGGACATACACAAATCACCCCTCACGCTGTTTGTCTGGTCCTCCTAGGGAGCAATCCGTCTCACGAGTAGCAGTATCACTATGTATGCTATTGGCCTGACACCTAGACACTTATAAACAGCATTTATGCTGTAGGTCCAGTCCAGTTGGTGCTCATAAGAAGCAGTCAATAGTGTGACCAGTATCATTTATTTATACATGCAGCATTACCTACAAGTTCTGTGAAATCGCCATGGATAGATTTGCAGATAGGTACGTACCTACAAGAGACAGTGATTTGCAGATAGGCACTGTGTGCCTAAACCAGACCAACAAACATACAAATAGATACAGATACATAGCGAATCTGCTGGGCCACACTGTCTTACCATCACAGAGTTGAGATCTGGAAGGGAGGAGAGGAAAACCCATTGAGGTGCCCTTTACGATCTTTTGGTGTCAGGTGCAGACACCAAAAGGTACCTCTGTCTCATGCCTACTTGCTGCTGCTCCTTTCCACTTTTTCCTACTTTTTCCTACCTTTAGTCTCCCAAAAGACTGAGATTTTTACTTTGTGTTAGGTGTTACATGTGCGTGAAGAAGTCTGTGGACAAAGAGTCTCCTTGGGGTTAGCAATAAGCACAAAGATCTTGATGGGTGATTCAGCTTTTGATTAGCTTATCAGTGCAGCCACTGTGACCCTCACTCTTCTGAGAAGAGAGAATAGGATCACTTCAGTCCATCCTTTTGTGTCAATACAGATCCTCACCTTCGCTCCCTCCGATGGGGTCTGATTTTAGACACAATTCAATGGATGCTTATCTTTCTGTTGACTTGGCCGAGTTCTTCTTTCCTGTTTGGGCTCTGCTCCCCAACATAGATGAAAGCTGTGGGTTATATGCTCTGTGTGAGCAGTGGGAATGCAGCTCTGGTGCTGCTTTCAGAGACTGTGAGTAGCTTGCATTGAAGACAGAGCTCTTGGCATCTTTTGGTGTGTGATGCTGCATCTAATTTAAATAGTTGTTAAAAAATGTGATTTCATGCTGTTTGTCATCTTCTTGGGCTGTCCATAAGACTATTGAACTCTATGTGACTGTTGTGTAAGGTATGACTGTTGTAGTAGTGTTGGGTTAGTGGTTGGACTCGATCTCAAGGGGTTTTTTGCAGCCTAAATGATTCCCAGAGTTTTGGTTTTTAAGTGTGATGCACAGCTATGGAGGATGAGTTACTGGTGGGACATCAAAGAAGCCAGAACAGGCATCAGGTGTAATGCAGAAAGGACTGACTTCACCCTTTCCATTTCCTCAGACTTCTCATGAGTTCAGGAAAGGTCGTCATCAGGAATTTGCAATAGGGTAGCCTGGCATAGTAGAAAAGAAAAAAAACCACACTGCCACCAACCGCAGCTGCTCTTTGCTCACCTGTCCCTAAAATCCACAGTCAGAGCTCCAAACCAACACACAACCAGTTCAAGCCTTTTTGCATTGCTGTGACCCTTCCACAAGGCTCTTCAGAGCTAACCTACCCTCTCTGTTCCCTAACAGCTCGTAAGTAATCATTGGTTAACCAGGAATTTTCCCCCACACTTCTCATTTGTGAACAGATTGGAAACTGCTACATCCATAATAGGAGGGAGAGGCTCACAATTTTATGGTATGTGTGGTAATAAAAAGCAAAGCAATTGTCACATGTGTTTTGGCTCGACTGGTGACAAGAAGCAGATGTGTGGCATGCCGTTTCCTTCGCTTGCAAGGCTGCCAAGTGATGCAGAATTCTTCAATGTTTTCTGCTTTTTGTTGCAATTTAATCTTCTCGTGAATAAACTGAACATGACAGTGGGTCTGTCCAGAGCAGCCATATGGTTTGACATTGCTGTGACTTCTTAGAAAGTGCTTGATTTCCATTTATTTTTGAGGTAAAGTAGGGGAATGATTATATTTATCTCATGGTGAAAAGATTAAGTGTTTTTTCAGGATAGACAGCTGTAAAAAGCGCACTCTGGGTTTACAAATAATGGCTGTATGGAGGCTGGTGAACTTTTATGCAGCTTAGAACTTTATTTATGTGAGTTTAGATGCACTAATGTCCTCTCAGAAACACAGACATCATAAAAGAGTTGAGGCTGTTTACTTTGATGAAGAGGAGGATGAGGGGAGACCTCATGGCTCTCTACAACTATCTAAAAGGACATTGTAGAGATATTGATGCTGATCTCTTCTCACAGGTAACTAGTGACAGAACCAGAGGGAATGGCTTCAAGCTTCAACAGGATAGGTTTAGACTAGACATCAGGAAAACATTATTCACTGAAAGAACGGTCAATCACTGGAATGGGTTTTGCAGGGTGGTGGTTGAGTCCTCATCCCTGGATGTGTTCAGAAGTTGCTTAGATTTATTGTTGGGGGATCTGGTTTAGGGGTGAACTTTTAGACAAGGGTTGGTGGTTGGACTCGATGATCCCAAGGGTCTTTTTCAGCCTGAATGATTCTATGATTAAACCCAGTTTAATCTAGCAAATCCGGTATCAAGGTTGTGCCACATACCAGGTATACCTGTGATTGGTCATACAGGGATGTGTGTGGGATGTTCGTCCCACCAAATGTATCACCAGGGTATCTGTAATATTCACATTGAGTTTTTTGGATATTTTGCTATTCTGAGTGATTTCTGCTTTGGTGTGAAGGTGTTCTCCTGGAGTGAGTCTTTCTAAGCTCTTGTCCTCGGTGGTATGCTGTGGCAGCGAGTACTACAAGCTGTTTGTGTTAGGTGAAAAAGCACCATTCCTTTCTAGGATAATCCTGAAACAGAGGATCCAGAGCAGGTCCATAGAAGGGCAACAAGGCTGGTGAGTGGTTTTGAGAACCGGTCTCATGAAGAACATCTGAGGGAACTGGGGTTATTTAGTCTAGAGAAGAGGAGGCTGAGAGGAGTCCTTGTTGCTAGCTACAGCTACCTGAAAGGAGGTTGTAACAAGGCTGGTGCTGGTCTCTTCTGCCACATTACTGATGATAGCATGACGGGAAACGGCCTCAAGTTATATCAGGGGAGGTTTAGATTGTATCTTAGGAAGAAGTTTCCTGAGGGAGTGGTTGGGCACCGGAACAGGCTGCCCAGGGAGGCGGTGGAATCACCATCCCTGGACGTGTTTAAAAAACGAGTAGCTGGAGCACTTCAGGCCATGGTCTAGGGATTAGGGAGCTGTTGGGCTGCAAGCTGGACTTGATGATCCTGGAGGTTCTTTCCAGTCATTATGATGACAGTTCTTACTGTCTTCTGGCTTCCATGATTGCTTGCAGTTTAAAGACCTGTGCGAGGAGATCAGCTTTGCTTCTTGTACTCAGGGGTCTGTGCAAATGCAGGTGAAAGCAGTGAAGGTCTCAAAATTGGGAGGAAAAGAAATGGCACTAAGAATTGTAATGCTGCATGATGAGTGGGCCAGTTAAAATAAACTGGTACAGAAAGAGGACCAGAACTCTTTGGCACTCTGATTGCTTTCTCCATGAATTTTGATTGATGTTGGTAGTAATTGTAGAATAGTAGGAGTTGGAAGGGGGCTCTGGAGATCATAGAATCGTAAAGTCACTAGGGATTGGAGGGAACCTCGAAAGATCGTCTAGTTCAATCCCCCTGCCACAGCAGGATCACCTAGACCAAGTCGCACAGGAACACGTCCAGGCAAGTTTTAAACGTCTCCAGATCATCTAATGCAGTCCTGCTAGGGTGGGATGCTTTAGAGAAGATCATAGAGGAATGAAATGGATTTCAGGTAGGTAAAAGAGCTCCTTAATGCTGTTTAATGCCATAGAAAAGGGGTGAATATGATAGAACAACCAGAAGGGAACAAAATCCACATCTTTTTAAGAACTAGCCTAACAGCTGTTCATCTGGAAGCACTGGATTTGTCTTTAGCCACGCTGTGTGTGTGCTTCCAGTGCTACCGTAACTGGGGGGTATAGAAGAATCTTTTTAACATCTGTTCAATGTTCTTAATGTGCATTTTTAGTAAGATTACTGATAGGAAGCTTTTCTACTGGAGACCATAAAATTGAGTTTCAGGTTGAAGTCTTGCTTTAAGCCACTACCAAAGTAAACAGACATTTCAGAGACTACAGTAGTGTTACAATTTGTCTTATGGGGGAATGCAGGCATTTTGTAACAGTTCCACATCAAGACTAAACCTAGTTTCCTTTCTTGAGCTCACTAATACCCATTGTAACTGTAGCTGTTTTTGACTGATTTCTTCAGATGATTCAGGACAAGAAATGGAGGAACAAACCCCAAGCCATACTACTGTTTTAAGAGATTTTATTATTTTAAAATATTGACTTCTTCTTGTTATAGAAAAGTTCTTCGTTTTGCTTCTGTTCCTTGAAAAGTATTGGAGCCTCCACAAATACTGTCACGTTCCAAGCAAGTCTGTAGGCCATGAGCAAAATATGGTGGCTGCCAGCTGTATATTTTGGAAAACTTTGCAGCACCCTGAACAGTCAGTTATATCATCAGGTACATGCAGCAATATATTTTATGGCTGAGGAGCACAAAGGTGCAAATTTATGATGAACTGAATGGTATCATTTGAGCACCATAAGGGTGAGCAATGAGATACTGTGTGGCAGTGGGGAACTGGTTGAATTTCTTAATTGCTCATGGCCAGGCTTTTATCTGTAGGCTGGTTTTATAAAGGATGGTTTTTGTAGGTATAACTGAATTGCACTGGAACCCTGGTGCACTACAAGATCTCCTTGTCAGGAGAGCAATTACTTAGGAATAACAAATCAAAAGCTAAAATATGAAGCAGTTACTTGAGGTAAGCACAAGCTTTTTTTTTGATTGCATTCCCTCCAGAAACAGCAGTAAGAATTTCTTATTCCTTTTTTGCAGAAACAGTGAAATTACAATAGCTTGGTTTGTGAGAACCTGTACAAATAACTGTCTGCAGAAATCCCACTGGAAAGGAGAAAGATCATACGTTAGTCCTGTACTTCTTCCCTTCACAGCAGTTTAGCAATCCCACAGATCCCCTAAGCATGAGCAAGACGTGCAGATAGGCAGGCAGCCGTATTTCATACTGATGCTCTATGCATGGTTAGTGTTATGTATTCAAACCCAGGTTCTCAAAACAAGAAGCTATTTGCTAGCAGAAGGGATTTGGAAGGGTAGTTGCAAAGTTTAGATTGCTTTCCCTGCTTTATTCCTACCCACAGGTCTTGTCCTTGACTGTTACTCAGATTGGGTTTGGCTGGGTTTTATTTTCTGCAGGACGTGCAAAATTGCAGTGGTTTTTTTCAGAGTGCTGAAAATACCAGTTCTAGGAAAAAACCCAACTCTAAACCATTTACTTGGTGAATAAGAGCAATCTGTAACTTTTGGGGTTATTTTGCAGAGTGCTGACCTAAACTGTTACCCGTCTCATGCTTTACCCCTCTGCAGCCCACTGCTGCATAGATGTGCCGGGTGAACTCCTGCGACTGTCACAGGGAGGTTCTGTGTGATATCATGTGACCCTGAGTTGGAGGAAGAAGGTTCCTAAGAACCTTTCAGAAATTCTTTCACTTTTATCCCAAATACCTTTAATTCTTCACCTGGAAAGCTTCTTGCAGAACTTAATTGCCCACATATGGAACAGCATTTCCTTCTTTAACTTGCTAACTGGTTTCTATCAAAATGAAGGGCAGTGCTACACACTCTTCTGTGGTGAGCAGTCAACTAGGTAAAATAACCTCACTGCTGTGTGTGGTGGTAGCAGTTAAATATATTTCAGACAAAAGCTACTCTTGCAGCTGAGATGACCAAGCATATTATAATTATTTCTGAAGTTACTTCTCATTTGCCCTTTTCTCAGTCTGAATTGCTTCAGAATTTCTGTCTGAAGGTTTTAGCGTTTTATGGCTCTGGCTGTTTAAGTACAGTCATTCATTAAGTGAACAGAATTGCCTGTCTTTCTTGTAAAAAATTCGTGTTCTGTGGTTTTCCTGTCCCCTTGGAGTTATTGGAGCTTTTTGTTTCCCTAAAATTGTAGAACAACTGCAATGAAAGTTGTTCCATGACCAGCACTTCAGTTGCACGCATTCAGTTATGTAAGAGAGTACTTTGCTCCAGATGGGGTCCTTAGGCACTGAAAGTTGGTCATCCAGTGCTGAATCAGAAATTCCATACTGCTGCTGTGGTAGGAAATAACAGCAACCCCCTAACACAAATTCCATCTGAAGTGTTGGCAAGCAAACTCTTGTTTTGCTTCGTGATATTCATTCCACATCTGTCAAAGGGATAGAAGGCCAATGTCTTGTCAGTGTTTAGATTTATGATTAATTGTTAAAGGACCAAATGTTCTGCACAAACACAAAACATGGGAGTGAAAATATAAATTATTGTATTGTTTTCTTTGACACAGCAGCTTTGACTGTAGGGAGTCTTATTTTACCATGTTTACATATCTTAATGATACCAGCAGGTACTTTTTTCCTTCAGAAGATTTATTACTTCTTAGTTAAGTGAGGAATAAGAAAAGTATTAAAAAAAACCAACCTCAAACAAACTGAAATCTCTCTCCTGTTTTGTTCAGGAGCTTTGTATTCTGTTGGCATGGCAAGGTTTTGGTAGTGGAGAAGCTACAGTGGTGACTTTTGTGAGATGCCAGAGAATTCTGGACTAAAGCTAAGGCTGCAGAGAAGTGGGGAATGTGGGGTATGAGGATGTTCTAAAATTTAGGTTTTATTTCTCATTACCTTACTTCAATTACTTGGTGACAAATCACAGAATTACAGAATCACTCTGGTTGGAAAAGACTCCTGGGATCATCAAGTCCAACCATCTACCCTACCTTACAACTATATCCCTAAACTACATCCCTCAACACCTCATCCAAACAATCTTTAAACATATCCAGGGATGGTGATTCAGCCACCTCCCTGGGAAGCCCATTCCAGTGCTTGACCACCCTTTCTGTGAAAATTATTTCCCTAATATCAAGTCTAAACCTACCCTGTTGTAACTTGAATCCATTCCATCTTGTTCTATCACTAATTGTTTGTGAGAAGAGACCAGCACCTACCTCTCCACAATGTCCTTTCAGGTAGTTGTAGAGAGTGATGAGGTCTCCTCTCAGCCTCCTCTTCTTCAAACTAAAGAGCCCCAGCTTCTTCAGTCTTTCCTTTTAAGGTTTGTTTTCCAGTTCCTTCATCAGCTTAGTTGCCCTCCTCTGTGCCTGCTCCAGCACCTCCACATCTCTCTTGTATTGAGGTGCTCAAAACTGGACACAGTACTCAAGATGTGGCCTCACCAGTGTTGAATACAGGGGGACAATAACTTCCCTACTCCTGCTGGCCACACTATTTCTAATACAAACCAGGATCTTGGCCACCTGGGCACACTGCTGGCTCATAGTCATCCTGCCATTCAACCAGTGTCTTATCCAGCAGATTGTGTGCTTGTCCAAGCCGTGAGCAGCCAGCTTATTAAGGAGAATTTCAACAGTGCCAAAGGCTTTAAAAAAGTCCAGGTAAATAATATCCACAGCCTTTCCCTTGTCCAATAGTCAAATCATCCTGTCATAGAAGGAGATCAGGTTCTTCAGGCAGGACCTGCCTTTAATAAACCCATGTTGTCTGGGCCTGATCCTCTGGTTGTCCTGTATATGAAGTGTGATAGCACTTTAGATCATAGGATCATAGGATGTTAGGGGTTGGAAGGGACCCAAGAGAGCATCGAGTCCAACCCCCCTGCCAGAGCAGGACAAAACTATCTAACACAGATCACAGAGGAAGGAACGCATCCAGGCGGGCCTTGAAAGTCCCCAGAGAAGGAGACTCCACGACCTCCCTGGGGAGCCTGTTCCAGTGCTCTGTGACCCT
>VXBP01005456.1:164432-261875 GCA_013400115.1 Rhinopomastus cyanomelas | reverse complement strand
TGCTGAGGGTGCACTCAATGCCCTTGTCCATGTTACCGACAAAGATGTTGAACAAGACTGGTCCCAGGACCGATCCCTGAGGGACTCCGCTGGTCACTGGCCTCCACTTGGACATGAATCCATCAACAACCACTCTCTGGGTGCGACCATCAAGCCAGATCCTTACCCATCCAGTGGTCCACCCATCAAACCCATGTTCCACCAACTTGGAGACTAGAATGTGGTGCGAGACAGTGTCAAAGGCTTTGCTGAGGTCCAGGTAAATGACATCAGTTGCCCACCCCTCATCCATTAATGTTGTGACCTGTTCGTAGAAGGCCACCAGCTTTGTCAGGCAGGACTTGCCCTTGGTGAAGCCATGCTAATTGTGCCCAGTCACCTCTTCACTATTCTCCTGTCTCAGCAGTGCCTTCAGGAGGTTCTGCTCCATGATCTTACCAGGCACAGAGGTGAGACTCACAGGCCTGTAGTTCCCCGGCTCCTCCTTCCTACCCTTCTTGAAAATAGCAATTATGTTTCCCACAAATACTCCTGTTCCCCAGCTGGTGGAAAGCTGACAAACTATTAGAGCCAATGGAACGGTGATAATTTATTCCAGTTCAGCCACCATTTTCCCTCCCAGGCCCATAAATCTTTTCTCACCATTATCCTGGTTTTCTTCTTTTCTTTAATATATACTCACCTCACCCAATTCAGCCCTAGTCTTCCAACACGCTTCATGGGAAAGAAAAAAGAGCTTTGGCAGAACATGCTGTTAGCTTTTTCATATAATCATAGAATCATTAGGGATTGGAAGCGACCTCGAAAGATCATCTAGTCCAATCCCCCTGCAGGATCACCTAGACCTAGTCACCTGCCTCTTGCTTTCACCAAATAGACAAGGGGATTGTATAGGGGAGGGGGGTGTGTGTATATACACACTGCAATACCACTGTGTTGTCTCATTCAGGTGCCCCTTTTCTGTTACCTCCACCCAGCTATTGGAAGAACTTTGTAGCTTACAGGTAAATGATTCATCTTTATGTCAGGTGACAGTGCTTTTACAACAGGTACAAAAGGGCTAAGACATCGATTTTCATTTAAAAGTCATTAATGGTATGGCATACACGGTGTTGAAGGGGCTGGTGGTTCCTTCATTTATAGGTACATGAGATGGTATTTTGATGAAAATTGCTGCAGCTCTTGGCATTGCATCCCTCCCGAACACCCATGTTGTTAATCCTGTCTCCCCATTGGTTTTCTTGTATTTAATCCCTCCTTGTTGATAAAAACAATCAAATTCTCTCATTTTGCCAAGACTGAAACATGCTAAAAATGTCCATGTGTAGCTCTGACTGTGAAGGTGTCACCCCTGCTCTGGGAGAGTAAATCAGGTATTTGGGTTTCCCACAGGAATCCTTGGCCGGGCTTGAAAGCTCTGAAATCTAACCAGGTATTTCAAAAAATGGCAATTCTGACATAGTCTCATGATTATTAAATGTTTGGAACTGTGGATTAGGTTTTAGGACCCAGAAGAACTAATGTATCTCCCAAATCAGGGACTCTAGTACTGGAGGGACTCTTTGAAGGGTGTGTGGCTAGGGGCAGTTTGTGGCCAGGCCAGCCATGGATGGGAGAGGACACAGGGCCGTGCACTCTGAGCCTGCCCAGCCCCACCTGCCCTCTCTGGCGAGATACCCTTTACTCTCTCTCTGTAGTACTAGTTAAGCTTTTATCAGCTGTTGGTGGTAGATCGGGAGGGGATGTCACACTCGCACTTTTGCCTTAAGCCAGTTCTAATTGCGGCTCCGTTTCCGCGAGGGGAAGAGAGCTGTGGGGGTTTGGTTGCCCGGCTGCGAGGGATTGGTTACGCAGCTGCCGGGTTAACTCCTGCAAAGCACAGTGCCGCCATGGTCCTGATTACCGAGCGCCGGGCACACGCCGGGGAAAGACACTTGACCAGCCCGCGCCGTGTTTCCTTCCTCCCTCCTCTGCTGGCCCGGCGAGGATGCGCAAGCAGCTGGGTTTGGCAGCCCGCTGCTGCCCCCCGGCAGAACCACAGCCAATTGCCTTTTGTACATAGTTCTTCCCTTATACTATCTCCCTAAACATCCCTTTTCTTTATTGTGAAGTTTTTTTCTTGAAAATTTATTTTATTTTGAATAAATTTTACAATTTACTTTGATTTTCAAATTTGTTTATATTCTCCTCCTGTATTGGTGAGAGGGGAATCTAACAATCTGTTCTGGAGGGTTCTGCCTTCAGCCCTCAAACCAGCATGGGAACAAACATGCTTTTAAAATATGAGCAGAGCTGTACAGGCATTTACAGGTCCCCTAGACAGAGGTGGGCTTTCCCCTGCAGTTAAGCATTTTATGAAGAAGGCTGTTTGGGTTTCTTTATTATTTTTGACTCAGTTTCCTGCAGGAGCAAGGTGTTCTCAATCTCAGAGTATTCTGTCTGCCTGCTGTTAATATTTTCATTTCTTGGACAACTTGAATGAAATTTGAATCAGTCTTCACCAATGTGATGGAAAGGAAAAAAATCTCAACAATATCAGCTCCACAACTCCTGTAGCAATAGGAAGCAGAGCAACATCACGTTAATATTTTCATTGAGTGAGAAGCTTCCAGGCTAGTTCAGCTTTATTAGACATGAAAAAATCCACAAAGGAGAGTTGTCATTGGTTCTGTTGCACACAGAACTACCAGCTTACATAGCAAGAACACTTTCTGAACTGAGCGGTAATGTTCATAACTGGTGTTTGAGACACAAATCACAAAGCTGTGACAGTCACTTGGGGTTGCAGCTTCTGGACTCCAGAAGTTCCCAGTGTGCACTGAGAAGGTACTGTTTGATTTCCATCTCAGAATGAGGTGTGAGGGGAGTCAGCAGCCAGCCCCCAAGCAACTCTCAAGCTCCTCTTTGCTCTGTCTGCATTCTAAGTTGGGAGGTGAGTGGCAAGGAGTGACAATAACATCATGATAGTCTTCTGTTCCCCCTAACAGCAGAGGAACCAGACTGGTTCCTGGCTAGAATTTGAGACATAGTGCTGGTGTGTCCATGAGCATCACCAGGCACTGGTGCCTTTGAGCAGGCACAGCTTCTACACACAGAGATGTCCGTCTTGCTGGAGCAAGATGATGTTCAAGGTGTTGGGACGCTTGTCAGAGATAAAAGCAGAACGCTTCCCTGAGTATAACTCATATGAGGGTCATAGTCTCACAATGGCTTTTGCACTTGTCTGAATCAGTGTATTTAGCAACCTGGGGCACTTGGCTTTATTAGTCAAAAAATGAGAGTTCACCAAGCACTGAACTCTCTTTGGTCTCCACATTTGCTTCCTTAAAATGTCATGCGGGGAACTGGCAGACAGACTCAGCAAGGGGAAGGAGCTTCATTTTAGTTTTCTATTTACTTATTCCCTCTGCTGATGCACAGTACCCAAATTAAACCCAGTGTTTTGCAGTACAAGGACGTACTAGGACAAAGCAGTATATTTGGGACCAGCTAACAGTGTTTTCTGATTAAAAACCCCCATGCTTTAACTATATTTTCAAGCAAAGTAGTCGTTAAGGTTGGGATACAGCTGTTTTAATAGTCTATTGCTGCAGAGTTGAGCTTTAAGCATTGCCGATGGGTTTGGAAGTTCCACCTCAAAATGTTGAAAGAGAAGTAGCGGACAGCCGAAAAGAGATTTATGGGAAGAGTTCATATATAAACTCATTTCCTCCTTTGTGATTAAATGGCCAAAATAAAATTTTGCCTGATGTGGCCACTCACGTGACAGATCACTTTCAGTTGACAGATCTTTATGATTCATTTTTTTATGATTTATTTTTTTATTGGACATTACTGTGGAAAAAGTAAGCTCCTGTTAATAAGGGACTCTCCATTTCTCTCCACTCCTATGGAGAGCCCAGGGAAATCAACGTTTGCAGTGTATTTATTGCCTGACATTTGCAAGTCCAGTCTAGAGCATGTTGTCACTTTATATTCTCTGTGAGGAAGTAGGAGGTGTCTGGACTCTGACTCCAGCCAGCAGTGAAGCCGTGAGATTCTTAGTTCCTTTTTGCAGTTTCCTACTTTGGGTGTAGCACCCTCCATAGTGCAAAGAGGAGGAGGCTGAAATCTGTCATCTTCAACACCGCAGAGCTGTGCTGATTTCATTGATGTGTGTTTAAAAGGCAGGGCCAAGGTTAGCTCAGCGCTAAGATTTCTGTTTCCCAGGAAAAAACTCGACAGAAGATGGTAATTGCACACTCAACCCCACCCCCCTAGAATTACTACTGAGCATTCCCTTACACTCACTATTTTCCTCTGAGGATTCCAACAGGTGCCAGTACCAGGTGGAATTAGACATCAGACTGTTTAAGCTGGCCTGCCTCATGTTTTCACATCTGTCTTTCAGCTTCTAATTCCTAGAAACAGAAACTGCAGCACTTCTCTTTCATGCCTCAAGGGCCACACTTCTACACTGTGCACAACCAACCTTTTAGTCTTGAACCATCTACTTGGCTCCTAAAGCACGGCCCATCATGTAATTGTGGTGGGAGCCAAGACCCAGGATGGCTGTTTCCCCCTTTCTGGAACGAAACAGCTTTTGATTCACCAGGGATCTCACACATAGCTTTTTATTTTTGAGCCTCATTCCTTCTGACTGGATTTTGACCAGAGCTGAGCTAACAGTTTTGAAGCAACAAGCAAGTCCCTAAGTGTAATCAAGATTCATGTAATTCGTGGTTTGGTTTTATTCCTTTTTCTGTGTATCAAGCCCTAAGGAATTGTTCTCCCCAGAAAAGATCTTTCCCTTTTAATAGTACTTGGGTTTTCTAGATTGGTTTTCAGGCTGCACAGACCACATAACAATAAAGGCAACACTACTGTTCTGGTTCCTGGGGTCCTATTCTAAAAACCCTTTTTTTTCCCTCTCTGAATGTTAAAAATGCCTTCTGCCAGTCTTTGTAGCTTAGAGATGAGATAAAACTGCAAGAGTTGTGGGCAGTTACTGCAACCAAGTACTTTATTTACCATAAAGATGTGCAGCTCCAGGGTGTGACAGCTTTTCCACTCTTCTGTGAGGTGTTCCAAAAGGAGTGTCATTAGGTCATCGAGAAAGATGAGCTATGCCAAGAATACCTCATGCATGCTGAATTTTGTGGATCACACGTGACCAGTGCCACTCAGTGCTTCTCAGGTTTATGATGCTCCCCACAAATGTACTCAGGAATGGGATTCTTGGTAGAGATGTTTCCTGGGTTTCTGGGGTGTCCTTCAAAGCTCCGGGATCCATGGGGAAAACCTTCAAGGCTTCAGGATCTGTGCTTGTTCTTCTTTACTCCTTAGAAAGAGGAAGTGGCCAGGGACCTCAGACCTCCTTCAGCTTTTCTGTACCTCCCTGTGATTGTAGTGGAAGTTGCTTTCCATGGGTGGGACAAAGAGGGGGCACAGCCTGTGGCCTTTTTCACAGAATCACAGAACATTAGGGATTGGAAGAGACCTCAGAAGATCATCTAGTCCAATCCTTCTGCCACGGCAGGGTCACCCAGGATCAGCCCATTCCAGTGTTCCATCACCCTCACTGTGAAGAAGTTCCTTCTCATGTTTATGTGGAACCTTCAGTGTTCCAGCTCACATCCATTGCCCCTTGTCCTATCATTGGATGCCACTAAGCAGAGCCTGGCTCCATCCTCCTGACACCCACCCTTTCCATATTTATAAGTATTAATGAGGTCACCCTTCAGTCTCCTTTTCTCCAAGCTCAAGAGATCCAGCTCCCTCTGCCTTTTTTCATCAGGGAGATGTTCCACTCCATCATCTTTGTGGCTCTGCGCTGCACTCTCTCCAGCAGTTCTGGGTCCTTCTGGAACTGAGGGGTCCAGAACTGGACACAATACTTGAGATGTGGTCTCACCAGGGCAGAGTAGAGGTGGAGGACAACTTCTCCTGATCTAACCACAGCTCTTCTAGTCCACTCCAGGATGCTGTTGGCATTCTTGGTCACAAGGGTACACTGCTGGCTCATGGTCCACCAGGACCCCCAAGTCCCTTTCTCCTACACTGCTCTCCAACAGGTCAGTCCCCAACCTATATGGTACCTGGGGTTGTTCTTGCCCAGTTGCCAGACTCTGCACTTGCCTTTGTTATAGTTCATTAAATTTCTCCCCACCCAACTCTACATCTGTCTCCACCAGTGGGAAAAATGTAGTGTAAGATTGCATGTTGCGAAGGTTTGACTCGGAGATTCTGTGGTGATGTGTGAAGTGAGCTGGCAGCGTGGCGTGGATCCATTTGGACAGAATTACTGGGATCTTCTTTACAAAAGACCATTTTCCTGTACCACCTGTCCTCTGCAGAAGGACCTGCAGAAGTGGTCAGGGGATGTCAGCCAGCAGTGCCATTTCTGTCTGAGATACCCTGTAGAAATGCCTTGGATTTAATTTATTTGGTTGGGACATCTGGTTTGTGTCTTCTACAACCAATTTCTTTGACTAACCACATCTGGTCTAAGCTATGTGCACTGTGTTTATGTGGCTACAATGATTTCACCCTGGTTCTAGGACCCGCAGAAGTTTGTTCTCTTATGGCAAAAAACTGCTCCAAATTCTGTAGTTTGCATTGCTGTAGAATGGCTTTTGTGTAGGTTACCCAGAGAGGTCCTCAGGCACTGCATGCCAAGAAGGGACTTTTAATATGAGCCAGACTTGTTCCTTGGCAGCCCTTTTTAACGACAAATCCATCCTAAAATTTGTCTTGTCCTTATTCCAGAATCAGTTCTTGAAAATACCAAAAAAGAAACTTCTGGGAGATGTAATGTTTTGTAAACAGGTGTTTGCTTCATCTGAGAGACGTGGTCACAAGTGATCCAGCAGAGTGCTTTGATCCCAGGGCTGAGAACACTTCACTTAGTATCTTTTGCAGATTCCAGATAAGAGCTTTGATGTTTGGCACTGCATCAGACTACTTCAGTCACCAGCGGGTATTACTGCCTTTTCTCCCTGAAACAACGCGTCTTGACTCACACGACTCCGCAGTGCGTTTTGCAGTCGCACTGGTACCCAGCTCTCTGGGTGATGGTCTTGCGCGGATGCTGACCCATAACTCTTATGGTTTTAATAACGCAGCGCTGGCAGCCAGCCCCTCGAACACCTGCCAGTGGATTTCCCCATAGATAATATCAGTATTTTGAAATACCACCACCTACTGGCAGTTCGGAGGAAAGAACATTCAGGCCGGTTCGGAGTGAAACCCATGAGTGTCCCTCTCGCTTTAGGACAAGACACAGGTCCTGAAGAGACTTTGAATTTCATCTTCTGTCTCTTTTCTGCTCAGAGCTGACTGCTCTGTCTTGCACTGGCTGTTGTGCTCATGGTAACATCGGCAGGTCATTCAGCTGCTTTGACCATTGTGATCACGTGTTTATTTAATTTGACTTAATGGTGAAGATAACAGTGTCTCACTCAGATATTTCTGTATGAACTTTCAGGGCTGCTTAACTATAACGATGGTTAGTACTTTCTCTGAAAGAGATTGAATAATGATGGTTTGATGTTGTGATTGTGCTGACTCTGTACAAGGCAGAGGGCCCCATATAGGTAATTAACAGCTAAAGAAAAAGATGTACTTTAGGAAATTCATTATCTCTAGCCCCTTCTGACCATGATTAATTTATAATTGAGCAGATGCTGCACAACATTAAACAGCAATGAATTCCATCTTGAGCTGATGGGCTGAGTGCAGCAGGCAAGGAGAAAGTATAATAAAATAGGAATTCAGTCTACTTTGAAATGTAGTGGGTAGGAATTTGAGTCATATGGGAACTGAGCTACAAGTTGGTGTGAGAAGGGAACCCAGGAGTTTGGAACCTTGAACACAAACTCCAGAAGGGCTTACTGCAGTCCTATGAATGGAGACTGTGTCAGCTTCCTCAGTTTTCTTCTGTGACTTCTGAATTATGTGCTGTGCAAGTGCCACAGTCAACATGACCAAGAGCAGAATTTCTCCCTCCAGGTTTCCTTATCTTAGAACAATTCTCTCTTCACTTTCCAAGTCCATAAGAAGTGGAATACAGTATTTCTGTACTTTACAGTTCATACTTTTGCTTCCTTTCTGAGTGGAGTCTATGACAGAGTAAAACCACCACACTCCTGTCAGTGACCCTTTGGTTTGGATTGGCATCTTCAATACTTTCTTTTGCAGAGCTGTGGCTCAAATTCACAAAATCATTCAAGTTTTGGCATAAGATTGCAGATTTCAGGAAGGAAAATTTTTCAAGTTCCACCAAGTCTATCCACTTATAGGCATGGGAGCGAAGCTATGATCCTATGAGGGGGCTGAGTACAACCACTGGTTACTGGTAATGTCAGTAGAATTTCAGTTTGGAAAGGGACTAGTAAAAGCACATTGTCGGGTAGGGATCATTGCACTTAGAATCGTAGAATAATAACAGCTGGAAAGGACCTCCAGGATCATCAAGTCCAGCCCTCAGCCCAACAGCTCCCTAACCCCTAGCCTGAAGCGCTCCAGCTACTTGATTTTTAAACACCTTCAGGGATGGTGATTCCACCACCTCCCTGGGCAGCCTGTTCACCCAGTGCCCAACCACTCTTTCAGGAAAGAACTTCTTCCTAAGATCCAATCTAAACCTCCCCTGATGTAACTTGAAGCCATTTCTTCTTGTCCTGTCATTAGTAGTTTGGGAGAAGAGACCAGCACCAGCCTCACTACAACCTCTTTTCAAGTAGTTGTAGAGAGTAATAAGGTTACCTCTCAGCCTCCTTTTCTCTAGACTAAATAACCCCAGTTCCCTCAGCTGCTCTTTATTGGTTTTGTTCTCCAGAGCTCTCCACAGGCTTGTTGCCCTTCTGTGCACCCACTCCAGCACCTCAATGTCCTTCTTACCCTATGGTGTCCAAAACTGGACCCAGTACTCACCTAATCATACTGTGTCACCTGCTTTATTCAGTTGGATTGTTTTGAGGTAATGAGACTGTTGTAATGCATGGTTGAACTCGACTGGTAGGACAAGTGAGCTATCATGTGAATTAAAATGAGCAATTTAAATAAGATACCTGGGACTGGAGTTAATGAAGTCATTATCAACAATCAGAGGCAGATCTTTAGAGCAGTTACTGTTACTTGCTGGTGGTTACTGACACAGGTCTGGAGAAGTAGCCGCTGAGTGTGGTTCTGATAAAAACTGTCCCGATCTGACAATCAGCAGTATGGACAGGAAAGGAGATGGAGCAATTACTCAGCAGAAGAATAAGATAGAATGGGGGGGGGGTCATCTAAGCCAGTCTGGGGGGTAACCCTGGAAATGGCAAAAGCTGCTCTGGGCTGTGGAGAGCACGTGTAGTCACATATAAAGTGGCACCAAACTGCTTCTGGCTGACTTCAGTAGGAATTTGTCTCAAACCAAAGTTCCCTTGTGGTCACTCTCACTTGCTTTTGTTGCATCTGACTTTAAGACACCACGGAGACAAAGCTGTGTTTTATCTGCTTGGAGCCCAGACCTCAGTCACTGTGTGGGTTGGTGGTGTAGTTTGAAAATTGCTAGCATTTTCAAATGTACAGCAGTTCTACTTTCATGAAGAAGAAAAGAAAAGGAGTTGTTTTGCTTTGGAGGACCTCTCCCCCAAAGGGAACTTGTCCTGGGGGAAGGTGTCACTGGTCCTGGACCTGCTCCAGATGTGTATGTTGGGTCAGCCTATGAAAAGCAGAGCGGGCGGTTTGTTTTAAGTCAGGAAGAAGGAAGTCAAGAAGGAAGAAGAAAATGAGGAAGTAGGATGTAGTGCTCGCTCTCGTCGTGGCTGCAGGCTCTCTTGGGCTGTGGCTTCTCAGCTGAGCCCCCCCCCCCAAATCCGTTCTCAGGACTGTGGCGGGGAGGGGGACGGGCACGGAATGCAGCTCAGCTGCGGCTTTTCGGCGCCGCCGCCGCTACCGTGGGAAGAGCAGATGCACCGCGTTTGCGTAGCTCCATGCCCCCAGCCGGATTGCCAGCTGTGACTTGCCTCAGCTTCCAGTAGCGCTGATGTGCCGCAGTCTGGAGACACACTTTCTAAGCTCTCCCCAGCCCGGCGCTAGCTGCGAAGTTTGCCATAGGTTTTGCAGTGGCGCCGCTGCTTCGGGAACGGAGGACGCTCTGGTTTGCACAGCTTCCCGTCCAGTAATGGGCAGCCCTCGCGTTTGCCGCGGTTTTTCAGCGGTCTTGGGAAGACCCTGATTCGTGCCGCTGTGCTCCCAAGCTCTGCGCAGCCCTTTTGTTTTCGGCCTGAACCTGACGCTGCGATCCGGGTGATCTTGGAAGCAAGATTTGAGTGCAACCACCCCCCACAGCGCAGCTTCGGCATTTTGGTAAATTTGTGGTACACTGGGGTGCCCTCTCTTCCCCCCTGGAGCTGAGACAGGAGGAGAGATGAGAGGGTCTTGAGTGGAATCCTAGTGTGGATTGTGGGCGTGGCCCTGTTGATACAGCAATGCAATCTGCCTCCATCTTGGATCCCCCACGTGACTGGGGCTGTGTGATGGATCGCTGCCATTCTGGAGAGACTGGTCAACAGGAAGAGAAGCTGTTTGTCATTTTTTGCCACTGAGGAAGACTGGGGGTGCTTTAAGTTTGGGGGAGAACTCCTTCGTGCGTAGTTGAAGAAAAGCAGAAGGACTTGAGAGTCCTTAAATCTTGGATTGGAAGAACAGAGACTGGAGTTTTGTTGTTGAAATGCGTGTCGCCCACACCGGGGTGTGATTGGGGCGTTGAGGGAGAGGGTGGTAGCACTCATCTTCGGTTAGCATGCTTTTGTTGTTGTCCAGATCTCTGCCGTGACCCAAGGCCCAGACGATAGTGACTTCCCGTGGTATTTTCTTCAGATAGTGTAATGGCATTTGTGACGCAGTTTCTAGTTTGAGTGCACCAGCTTGCTGGGTTTTCTTTTCCTGTCTTTTTCTTCTCTTTGTCTGTATACAGCTGTTAAGTTAATAAAGTTCTGGCCAGTATCCTAAGCTATTCATTGTCTGGCAAATTTGTCCAAGATGTCATCGAGGCCTTACCGCAGAGAATGCGGGCAGTTCATTAATTTGAGCCTTCTACATTTGGTGGAGAATGCAAAGTAGTTTAGAAACCCCAACTCGCTACAGCTGGTGAGGAGACAGAGACAATGGCTCTCAATGTACTGTGCTTGCATAAAGGCAGCATTGTACTGCCTTTTGTAATTTGATGGGCAGTATCTGCTGCTCCTGAGTAACAACAGTCTTCAACAGAACAAAGGTCCAAAATGTCATATCCAGTCACTCTGTTATGCTAAGCAGCTCATCTGCTGGGAGAAATGTTGTAACTCTGAGATGGGGGCAGGTGGAGGAGGCAAGTGAGACCTTGGGGACTTCCTCTGGCAGAGAGAGAAAGAGAGAGAGAGAGAAAAGAGGAGACAGGTCATTTGTTGTCTGCAGCTCATGAAGGGTCTGGCTGTGAGACAGGGAAACACAACATGCCAGGATATACATTGAGTGTGATTAATTATTTTTCTTCAGTGTCTAGGGGAGTTATGAATTTTAGTTCTGAGGCTTGTGCTTTAGAGCAGTTTTTAAAGATGCCTCGTAAGGGACAAGAGGTCAGGGATGCAGTGGTTTGTGAGTTACGTTCTCCTAGGGGTGCCTGGGGTTTTCTGTCTGTTAGTAACGATTGCTCATTTTGGTGAGCAGGGGTTGTTCAGTTGCTAAGAGAGCATTTAATGCGCTGGATGTAATGCACTACTTACAGAGTACATGTCCGAGATCCAGAGAACTTAATGATATTACTGAGGGGCATTCAGTGTGGTCGTTTCCTACTGAACTTGCTGAGTTCAGCAAGATTGGGCTGTGTGTTTGAGAGTTCAGTGGACATCTTTTTTTCAGTGGAAAAGCTGCTTTCAGAATATCCCGGAATTGTTTAATGATTGTTGTGTAGGTTACAGCCTAAGGGTTGTATTTAATCCTTATCAAATATAATACTCTTTATGTGATCCTTATCAAGGTTCTGTATATGATCCTTATCAAAGTAAGGACCTAAGGCTCATTGTTTGATCTGCTTTTTATATTAGAACTGGCCTGTTAGCATTTTATCATTTCATACAGGCAAAGCATCCAGGAGACGATGTGGGAGCAAGTGGCAGCTCAGTGTTAAGAGGAAATCTGAAACACAATTGTAAAAATTCTCAACAAAGACATTCGCCCATAACCCCCTCCTCCTTTTTTAATAAACCTTGTCTCTGCCCCTGGGACAAAGGGGAGGCTTATTCTGCTTTTGATAGATTGCTTTTTAGAGCTCGTCCATAAGTGTGATTGCATTATTGACTGGCAGACCAGTTGCTTGCAGTCCTCCACTTCATCACTGCCTGCAATTATCAGCAGATACCACGAAAAGCCACAGTCCAGAGGAGCTCATAAAAGTGCCAAGAACAAAAAGAGAGAAGACTACAGAAAATTAATAAATGAAGACCAAAAATTCCATTTAGTATCAAGCTCCTGGTGGACATGGCCTTTTTTATCCACTGTTTCGCCAACCTTATTGTTGGTTCCTGCTCAATGTACTTTTAGCTCAACACAGAGCCCAAAGCGAGGTGCCACCAGGACACCCCTCCATGCTGTTTTCAGTCACTTGGTCTGTGAGCGTCCGCACAGTTCCCCATTTCACTGGACTGTGGGATGGTCACTTGTAGTCTGTTGAAGGTTGTGGGCCATGTGCCACGTGCCATTTAACCCTTCCTGGTCATAATGTAGAAGAGGGTTTTGTAAGAAGAGGCGTAGGAGGGGGATCATCCCCTGCACATAGTCAGGAGAGTTGCCTAACTGTGCTGTTTCTCCCACATGACCGGGGTAATGTTCACTGTTTTGGTGTAAGTGTACCCAGTTACGGTTTAAACCTGTTGCTGGAAGGCAACATAACCACTACCAGTGCGATCTGTATGCAGCAGTTTGAGGCATGAGCAGTGCCATTTTCATTTTCAGATTCAAGCAGTATTGTGTAGAGGAACATGAGTGCGTGAGCAATCAAGTCCTTACGCTGGAGGACTTTGTTAACAGTGGAATGCAGCAGGGGAAGGTTTTAGAGGCTGCACAAGGTGCAGGGCTGGACTGCCTGCTGTCTGCAGGTGTATGGACAGCTAGCTTGTTCCAGTAAAGAACAGGGAAGGGTGTCGTCTGATCAGTAGCACTGCCTGTGAGGCGGGCTGTGTGAAGTCTACGTAAGTTAGTGGCTTTGTTTAATAAAGTGTTCATTCCTGGGTATTCTTGTGTGTGTCACTTCATCCTTGGATGATCCCAGGCTTTTGCGAGATCATATTGGTCCGAATGTGAAAGCCTGCTAGATCTCCCATGAATACGCCTCTCTGCTGACCCTGGGCCCCAGACGAGTAATTTATAGCTCGTTATAGTATTGTGCGGTGAAGGCAGAATCATAGAACCGTTGAATCATTTAGGTTGGAAAAGACCTTTAAGATCATCGAGTCCAACCACTAACCCAACTGTCATGCCACCATTAAACCGTGGCCCTAAGCTCCAGACCTACAAGTTTTTTAAACACATCCAGGGATGATGATTCAATTCTTAGATGCATTAAAAATAGCTCTAAAAGCACCTGCTCTGCAACTGAAAATAAGAAGCAGTATGCAACTATGAAATTAGGCTGCTGGACTGGGTAAAGGCGCAGTGCCTGCCCATTTCCAGGTTTAGTGATAGTTTTCATTATGCTCCATGATGGAAGCCTTTTGCATTGTGCTGAGAATGTATTTCTTACACAATCCCTGTGGCAGTAATTCCTGCCAGCCCAGGATTTATAATCGTGCTTTGAAAAACAAATTCTTTAAAGGAAGAATAAGAAAACCAGATTTTCCATCTACTCCATTCCTGGCACATGGTAGTGAAGCTGGGCAGCCTAATCCAGGGAGACGACAAAATAAAAGAGAGATAACTGTAGATTAGCTCCGATTTGCTCTGGTGTGCTGCATGTTTATCTCCCAGCAACACACACTCCTGGGCTAAAGTTTCACAAGTTTAATTCCAGTCTGTGTGCACAGGCCATCTGATGGTCAGCTTGTTGCTGTGCTCCACTGTGGGAGCTGGAGGCGCTTCCTCAAAGTTTTTCTTTCCTTTTTTTTTCCCAAAGACTAATGTTTGAGAAGGAACACAGATCTTCAGTGGCAGAGATAAGGGTGGTCCCAAAATAGTAGTTATTTTTAATTCACAGATATGTCAGCTCAATCAGCAACAACAATAACCCCCAAAAATCCCCAGGCTGGACTCTTTTGTCAGAAGTTCTTTTTTTTTCATTTAACATTGTAAGAATTGGAAGAAGGAGAAAAAGATGATCGTGTACTTTTTTCCCCCTGGCTTTGCAAGCACTTCTCTTTCAATTGTCTTTTTCTCCCTTTTGGCTTTGTTGTGCAAAATAAAGGAGAAAATTTATTTATTTATTTTAAATCCTTTCTTTTCAAGGCTTATCCTCTTGATCCTTCATCACCATAAATAGTGATTGATACACATAATAGCCATGAACACCAGACGTTCTTTCTTAGGATGATGGAGAGGGTCAAAGCAGGAAGGAGAGTGCTGGCGTAGGGGCATCGGGCAGGGCCAGAGTGACTTGGTGGGGAAACCTGGGCCCACAGTGATATTGCTCCAGTGCAAAGGTGGCACGGCAGCAGTTTCCTCTGATCTTAGCAGTTGATCTTCCATCTGACTCCTTACTAGATTGTATTTTCTTCAGGATCTGTGACTGGCAGGCAAAGGAGCATCACAGCTCTGTGACAGATGGAGAAGGGTCATTCTCCTCTCTTGGGTTCTGCAGCCAGAGCAGAGACGCTTTATCAGGTCTTGCCCTGACTGCACACCTCCAGTGGTGCTTGTCTGAGTCTGCAGTGTCAGACATAAAGACTGTGAACACAGGGCTGCCATGGGAGAACTGCTCTGCTGTTCCAGTTTAAACTTCTTGAAAGTTGTGCCTGTGGGGACATATTTAACTCTTCTTGCAGTGTCTTACCATATCACCCAAAGAATGGCCATGCTTAGACACTGGGATCTGGTCCTGATCCTTACTGGAAACAGTGTGTGGGAACAAAGTACTGTTCAAGCTCCAGTTAGTTGTTCTCCACTAAGGGCCAGAGGCTTGGGCGTTCATCCCAGCTAAAGAAGTGGAGAAGATGGTAAAATCGATGGGGTTCATACAACTGCCCTGAAATCAATGTGAGTCTGGCCATTGATTTTTTACCGTAGCAGAGTTAGGCTGAAATTAAATTATTCTGAAAAAATGGCAACAAATATGTTTTACAAGAAAAAGGAAAACAGTAGTTTCATACTTCTGTCCAAACAGAAATTGTTTTGCTTAGCGTTAGAGGGTAGAAGAGATAAATGGAAGAGAATGTGGGTACTGGGAATACAGGATGGGTTTTGGTTGCCAGGAATAGGTGGCTGATTTTACCCTGGTACTTAGTTGCTCTCCTACAAAGCGTGTCGCCATGAGCACAGCCTGTGCACAGTTTTGGCTTGAGGTTTAAATACGTTTGAAATTGTTGAAGTGTGATCTTGCCTTGGTGCACATCAGTGTCTCTCCATGGGCTGCTGCAACAGGCAGCAGTTCACGGAGCTCACGTGGCCATGTATTTCTGTGTAAAGACACAGTGTTGAAAGACTGCCTAGAAAACCTGGGGATAGAAGCTCTTGATGGGCCACTGCTCTAAAGTCACTGAATGGGATGGTTCAAGCAAATAAAGACTGGTTAGTGTGATAATAATTGCAGTTACAGAGAGTCATGTGGAACCTAATTATTAAAGAATTGAAGAGTCTTTATTACTTACCATCTTCTGAGGTGATAACATAATTCTAGGCACCACTGGTGGATGGACACCAATTTAATGGTGGATTTTTTATTGGAATTCACTAAGATTTGATAAGGATAACTTGTTTAGTGCTCTGAGATGTCTGTAATGCGTTTGACGTAGTTCTCCGTTACAGTCTGAGCAAGACCATGCCTGTTGATTCAGTCAGCACTGCCGGTACCCACTGAATTAAGACTGCCTAAAAGAGCACAAAAAAGGAAACTGGAAATGAGAAAAACTCACCTGATGAGGCTGTTTAATTTGTACTCACTGCAGGGGATCTGCCTTCAGCCCAGTGCTAATTAGTACCCGTGTCTGGGAAGAAAACATAAAATAATTATCATAGAAAACAACAGAAAAATCAGAGTAATGATTCAAAAAAAAGAATCCACTCCTAAAATCAGAAGGATTTTAAAAATCAAAAAAAAATCAGGCTAGTTGTATTTTACACCTGTTTTGCATGTAATAGGAAATTCTGGGAGGGAACACAGGATGGATGAAAGAGGAAAAACAGCAGCCTGCTCTCCCACTCCACATGGGTACATGCACCCTGCACACCAGCTGCCTGCCTTTATTCTGAGAGCCCTTGCTAGAGAGAGCCAGAGCGTGTGAGAGAGAGACAGCTGCTTTAAATCCCAGAGAGAGCAGGGCCATAGCAGCACTGGGAAGGACCTCAAATGCTCTGAAGGGTCTGGTGTTGTCCCACTCTCATAAAATCTAATTTCTCTTTGGCCTTCAGGAGAGCAGCATTTTTTGTTGCTGTAGTCCCTGGCAGTTGCTGGCACGTTTTGAAGATGTATTTTATGGGTGCATTTGTTCAGGTTTTAAGCAGTGCCACTGTTAGGAGGTTTCCATTTGTATGTGGTATGTAAGCCAGGCTTAGGTTACAGGCACAGCTTTTCCTTACACGAATTATCTCTATTGCAAGCAGACAACTCTGCTTGAAGAAGCCTTCCCCTGTTGTGGAAATGCTCGAATGTCAGCATTAGTTACCCACAGCACCAGTGGATCTGACTTTTCCTTTTGCATTTATAGATGAGCTATTACTTTATTATAGAAGAATAAATCTGGAGGAAGGGTTAGAGTGGTTGCCCTCGCAGCTCGTCCTTGGAAGCAGCCATTAGTTACTGCCTGTGGTGTTCTCTGCTTTGCGAACATCAGGCAGTTATGGGAGGCCTGGAGGTGACAAGTGCTTGGCTCTTCAGATGCGTTCCTGTGCTGGTCCGTGGGTGGGAAGAAACTGATTGAATTATAACAAGGGCAGTGTAGAGTCTTGCATCTGGGCAAGAACAACCCCAGGTACCAGTATAGGTTGGGGACTGACCTGTTGGAGGGCAGTATAGTGGTGGACAGCAGGACGACATGAGCCAGCAATGTGCCCTTGCTTGAGAGCAACAGAGCTGCAAAGATGATGAAGGGAGTGGAACATCTCCTTTATGAGGAAAGGCTGAGGGAGCTGGGAGGAGACTGAGGCGTGACCTCATTAATGTTTATAAACATGGAAAGGGCAGGTGTCAGGAAGATGGAGCCAGGCTCTGCTCAGTGTCATCCAATGATAGGACAAGAGGCAGTGGGTGCAAGCTGGAGCAGAGGAAGTTCCACATCATCACATCAATATTGGAAAGACCTTCTTCACGGTGAGGATGACAGAGCACTGGAATGGCTCCTAAGAAGGTTGTGCAGTCTCCTTCTCTGGAGCCATTTAAAACCCACCTGGACATTGACCTAAGGGATTCTGCTGTGGTGGGAGGATTGAACTAGATCTTCCAATCCCTAATGTTTTGTGATTCTGTCTCAGGTGCTGTGGCTTCTCCACACAAGGGAAAAGGCAATAGTCCTTGAAAAATGTGTCATAAGTTGTTCAAAAATGAAGGAATCCATGAATACAAGGAATCCAGAGCCTACATCTTGCATGTGACATGTTACCTGCATTAAAGTGCAACAACCTTTTCTTGCGAGTGTCCTATGGTTGGGAAACGTTCATACCCAGTGTTTCACCCAGCTCACTTGGTGAGCTGAGCACAGGTGAAAACCCCTTGTCCTTACACACCTGTAATATTGTCCATTTGCAGTCAGGTGCTACAGGGAATTGATTTTTATGATCATTAAACCTTTGTGCCATCCCCAATGCCCATCTGTGCTCTGGGATCCACTCACCGCAGTTCCCCCTGCTCCTGCCGGTGAGAAAATAGTCGATGATTTAGTTCTGCAGCACAAGGGGGAGCTCAAGGCTCAGACTGCTGCTGAATATTCATGGCCTTGCACAGGGCATGTGTGAAGCCCAACCACGACCACGAAGGGACCATTTCCAAGGATGTAACAGGTTAATCGCTGATCTACGGAATCGGAGCTGCGCTTTTTCAGTGGGACCCATGCAATGAGTCGTTTTCCTCTCCACTGAGTTAACACATAGTAATTCACGAGGGGGTCTTTAGCAAACCTGCGCAGCAATAGAGGCAACGTGCAGAGTGTCTCTCTGCACAAGGAACTCAGTTTATACCTTTGGGAAGTCTGCAGGAGGCAAATGCCCCCAGGCTTCAGCAGGCAGATGCCCTTCAGCAGTAATACCGTGCCAGTCAGCTCTTTGTGGCAGTTCCAGTGCTAATCGCCCCTCGGCAACAGACGTGCTGTTATTATTGAAATTACACTGGCGTCAGAGTGGAGCTCCTGCCACTTTTGTGACTGGTGCATCGGGTGAGCACAGTGCAGTGACACAACATTGCTGTGGTGCCTTTGGAATTAGAGCTGGAGATTCCTGAGCTTTTTTCCTACCAAAAATGGGGATTTAATAGGTATCCCATGATTACTGGTACCATGCTGCGTTGCTCACTGGCGATGTATTAGGGTAACAGTAGCAGGTTCTCAGCCAAGTCTGTGTGGTGACTGTAGGAGTGTCACAAACATACCAGTGAGCAGAAGCAGCTCCTGGCCCCCTCAGGGGCTGTGGAAGCCCTTCGAGCCCTTGGGTCTGCCTTGTGTGATCCCTTGTGTTGAATAACAACTTCCTTCTCCAACTTGTTTTGGGGCTGTCAGCTGAGGAGCATAGCAGCATAAGCAGAGTGTAAACAACACTCTGGGTCTCTGGGGTGAAGGGTGGAGAATGATGTAAACTTAGGTAATCAAATTTCATGCTTGGGCCTACAAACTCATCTGTGGTTCAGGAAAACACCTTTTGGTGGATTTATGCTGAATGAAAACTCCTTTTTTTTCCTCTCTGTTGAAGCATTAGAAATTTGGCAGTTGCCAGAGGCAGGAATTCAGGGCTAAATGTGCTGGTGAGCTGGGCTTCTCCAGCAATTCCAACAGGCCTTCGGCAGTTGGGAGCAATTACAAATGAGCCAGATTGGAGCTGCTGGACATAACCAGGTAAAGAGTAATTGAAGCAACGGCTCTCCCTTCCTGCCTCCCTCTCCCACAGCACAGAGTGGGGACAGGTTTGTTTAATTCCGTAGTATTTGGGTTTCCCTGTGCTGCTGCATTTGCAGTCTCCTTTGTGTTTGAGGGCTACCTGAACAGATGTGAAGACATTTGTAGAAGGAGCAATGAACTTACCTCCTACTTGTACCAAACAAATCTGGGCGTAGTTAATGGCACACTGGGCTCTAATTACCATTAAATAATGAGCATGCCAATAAAAGGCTTTTCATTTCCACTCCCACAAGCACAGACCTGTGTGATTAATCACTGCCTCTTATTGAAGAGATAACACACTCCCGAGGCCCTTCACTATGGGCTTGGATTCCTGCTGGGGGGGGATCTGCCCTGCCAGAAGGTCCAAACAGGGCTCTATGGTCTCTGCACACCCTTACAGGAGCTCTAGAGGTGAAGTCTGTGCCTGCTCCGTGCACCATGACGTGATCTTTGTGAGGGTCTGTGCAGGGTCAGCA
This sequence comes from Rhinopomastus cyanomelas, assembly GCA_013400115.1. Taxonomy (NCBI): domain Eukaryota; kingdom Metazoa; phylum Chordata; class Aves; order Bucerotiformes; family Rhinopomastidae; genus Rhinopomastus; species Rhinopomastus cyanomelas. Next base: position 242,164 of record VXBP01005456.1, on the reverse strand, counting down.
AGGTAGGTGGCATAAGGAGTGTTTCATTGTCATGAGTGTTTCATTGGGACAGTTCGTAGCTTTATTTATGCATCAGCCTTCAGAGCCCACACCCTGTCTGCTGACAGCCAGCGGTCGGTATTTGGACTGGTTTGAAGGAAGCAGAGAGCAGGGTTTTAGCGAGACAAGTGGAGACAGGTTTTATGAACACAAGTTACTTTAAAGAAACATCTGCATGGGGCAGCTGGGAGGTTGGCATCGCCTCCAGGAGCTTCTTTCATGAAGGTCACAACCCCTGTTGCTGATGTTCAGACTTTTGCTGTCCCTTGCAGCCACCAAGCTCTCAGCTGGAGGTAGTTCTCCCTGCTGTGCCACCCGTGTGTGTCACAGGCACTGCTCTTCCCCTGCAGGAGAAACTTCTACTGCTGTGAAGTGCTGCTTATTTCACTTTTGAGGTTCTTGCCTTTAGTGACAGGCAGTTTCCCAACGGCCCTGTAAACCTGGTGGCTCCTGAACAGATCAAGGTGGGGCTGACATTGAACTGGGCTGGGGAAGTTTCTCTGTCTGTGACCAGTACCAGCTGCGACAGTGCAGGCTTGTCACAGGGCCCAGCCACACTGCTCTGCCCAAACTGACAGTCAGATCGTGGTGGTATGTCAGTGCCTGGCTTTGGGTGGGGCAGGTGGAGTTTTAGGGATTTCTTTTTTCAAACTAGGTATTTTTCAGTCATTTTTCTCCTTTGATTGTTTCATGTATTTTGTAGAAGGGGAAGAGGGCAACAGGTGTGGGAGTCTCATTCCCATCTCAGATCTCCATGTGCTAATGAAAGCAGCATGAAAATATTTAAGAATTCCTGCTGTCCCCTCAGCAGAACTGTCTTGCACCTGCTTCTTCATGAACCTCCTGTGTCCAGGGCCAAACTGGCTCACAAGGGTGATGTCTTGTGGTACCTGGTAGGACTTTTGGTTGGAGCATCCAGCGGAGGTTCTGGACTGCTGCTGACAGGAGGCAACTGAGAGCATCCTGTATGTGCCCATCCTCCAAGGCTTCTTTATGTTAGAAGTGGGGGTGATACATCTCAGAAACACACTACAAAGCTCTACTGGGTTCCTTATGAACATGTGCTACCAGCCATGTGCCTGCAGTAGAACAACATCTTAATGCTTCTGAGTATGGTATCTCCATCAGCAGCTTTCACTTGAGAATGATGCTAGTGGATGTCATGTATTTCTCTAACTGCTTTCTAACACGGGTCCTCCTCCTGCAAACAGTATGTGTGAGCACCTTTAAACCCATGAATAGTCCCCATGAATTTCTGCGCAGTTGTTTTCATGACTAAGATCTAAAGATTTCCAGTCTGCACTCCAGTCCACTAATGTGGAAACCCATCTCTATACAAAAGTGGGTGGTGATTTTGTGAGGCAGAAGGAAGGTTAGCTGTGAAAACCGGCTCTGGCAGCAAGGTGTCCAAAGGTGTGGTTGCATGCTGGCAGATAAATGTAGTCTGCTCTGTTCGAGGCTGCAGATCAGAGTTTGAAGCTCCTTTTGGGTGCTTGCCTTGTAAGTAGGATGGACAACAGCATCGGGATGGTGAGATGACCCTGAGGTGTCTCTCTCAAGTGACTCAGTTCTGTTTCTACAAGTTCTAGACCTCTCTCTTGTAAAGCAGTGACATTAAGCCACAGGCTTTGATTACCTAACAAATTTGGCCTGGGCTAAGCTAATGATCCAATAATTTCTAATAGTTTTATGTCTTACCTTTTCATGTGGGTCATATATTGCTCCCTTCAAGATGAAAACTAACAAACCATTGATTAAATGTTTTTTCTTTCCCCCAAGCAATTTGCTGTATTTGCACCATTTGCCAGAGGCAGAGCTTTAGAGATGCTTTTCAGAAATAGATTAGAGATCATTATTGCTGAGCATCAGTGGCTACGTGGAGGCTATTAAAGTTTCATAATACTTACTCTCATGCTGAGGCAAGATCCAAACAGGAGCTTGTAAGCGTGTGTAAAACTTGGGCTATCTCTTACACCTCAGGAGTTAATTGACTTTTTAAATTTGGCACTAAATAAAAAAAAATAAATCAGGGGAATGATTTTATTTTTGGCCAAACTGATCTCTATTTTTTTCAGTTAATTTTTTGGAGTGGTAAAAAGAGGTGGTTAATCTGAAGTGCCAGCAATAAACTACTCCCTTGCTCCCTGCACACCTTTTTGATTCATTTTAAGCTAATTTAAAGAGCCTTTCTTCATAATTGTTCTTTAAATGCAATTTTAAAGCAGAGGATTGATGTGTTTAATAAAGATTTGCCGTTCCTGATAGGAAACACTTAATTTCAAAGCAGTAAAACAAGAGAACTTGGTTCATATATTTGCTACCCAGTTGCTGTGGTAAAAGATGTTCTGTGCATGAGCAGGACATGGCAGTGAGCACCTCATCCCTCTCTTGCTCCTCATGCCCTTTGGTAGAGAAACATTCATAGGTGGAGCATAAAGGAGTTTCTCTCTCCTCTGCAAATGACTGCAGAGACAGACTTAGGCAGCCTTTCTGGTTCAGATTTTAAGAGAGTGTTTAACTGGAGAAACCTTCCAGTGAATGATGGCAAACCGGTAGGAGTCTTTGGCTGCTAGCTCAGCAGTGGTTCGGTGTTCTCTGTCACATCAAGCCCTTGTGTGGGATAATATTTACAGATGAGATTTTTTTCCAAAACCTTTCAATTAATAATGGCAAACTTGTATGCCTCCTCAGCTGCTCTCTAAACAGTGGCTTTGTGTTTGCTGTCACATCCAGGCCATGAGCAGGATGATATTCACAGGCGAGATTTTTTTTCCAGCCATCTGCTCCTCAGGTCTCAATCTTGACTGTGGGTGCGGTGGTCCTCATGTGGACTGTTATCCAGAGCTTTGTGGGGTCTAAGAAAAAGCATGGAAATGTGTAAGTTGTGATCTTGTTACGTTAGGTTCATATCAGTTAACTAAGACCATAGCAGAGGTTGGGTAAGGGGGAGGTTATCACTTAGTGGTTGGGTCGAGGTGCCTGATCCAGGCCTGCCATCTGCTGATGCACAACTGCACTGCACAGACCCACCTGGCTGCAGCTTCTGCCTCTGCTCAGAAACACCAGCATCTCAGGTCAGCCAGCCCAGAAGTATGTCCCCATCCAAGCCATGGGCAGCCAGCTTATTCATGAGGATGTTGTGGATGTGGCTCTGCCGTCATCCATCCAGCTGGTTATGCCCTCATAAAAGGCTATCATGTGAAGCCATGCCAATTGTCCCTAATGACCCTCCTGTCCTTGATGTGCCCGGAAACAGCCTCTAGTACAAATTGTTCCATCACCTTTCCTGGGATGGAGGTGAAGCTGACCGGTCTATAGTTACCTGGGCCTTCCTTCTTTCCCTNCTTTTCTAGTTGCATCCCCACATTCCCTCACCAGAGCCTTATAATCACCCCAAGTGACCACCCGCTCCTTCCATGACCTGTAGGCTTTCTTCTTCTTCTTCAGTTTCCCTAGCAGTTCCCTGGTTAACCACACAGGTCTTTTGGCTCCCTTCCTTGACTTATTTCTTGTTAAGGAAGGCATAACACCATGCTGAGGTAATTCCTATCCCTCCTCTTACTGTTAATGTACTTACAAAACCTTTTGTTATCATTCACCACAGTGGTCAATTTAAGTTCCAGTTGACCTTTGTCCGTTCTAATTTTCTCCCTACATAACCTCACTGTGTGTTTGTAATCTTCATAAGTTGCCTGCCCCTCTTCCAGAGGCTATAAACTCTCCTTTTACTCTTTGTTCAGCCAAGCTGGTCTCCTACCCTGTCGTGTTGTCTTACATGATTTGAGGGTGGTCAGCTCCAGCACCTTTAAAATTAATTCTATAAAGTATGCCTAGCCTTCCTGGGCTCTCATGTCCTCCACAGCTGCTTCCCAAGGGACTCTCTTAACCATGTTCTGAAAGAGATCAAAGTCTGCTCTCTGGAAGTCTAGTATGGTAGTTCTGCTGACCCCCATCCTTGCTTCACCAAGAATGGAGAACTGTCATATTTAATTATTACTTTGTCCAAGATGGCCACCAACCATTACATCTCAAAAAAGATCCTCTCTGTTAACAAATAGCAAGTCAAGAACTGAGTTTGCTCTTGTTGGCTCCGTGGCCATCTGTGTCAGGCAGTTATCTCCCACACATTTGGGACACCTTCTGGACTGTTCCCTCACTGCTGTATTGTATTTCCAGCATATGTCTGGAAAGTTGAAATCCCCCATGAGAAAATGGGGTAGAGATCGAGAGACCTTGCTCAACTGTCTATAAAGTACCTTTTCTGTCTCTTCATCCTGGTTGGGTGGTCTGTAGCTGACTCCCACAGTGACATCTGTCTTATTAGCCTTTCCTTTGATTTTAACCCATAAGCTCTCAACCTTGTTATCACTAAGTTCTAAACATTCATAATTCTCCCAAACATAGAGGGCTACCCCACCACCTTTCCTACCTTGCCTGTCTGTTTTGAAAAATTGGTAACCATCAATTGCAGCACTCCAACTGTGTGACTCATCCCACCATGTCTCTGTGATAGCAACTATGTCATAGCTTTCCATGTGCACAGTGGCCCTGTTTGTTGCCCAAGCTGCATGTATGGATACACCTCAGCCTGGCCACCTTTTGGGTGGGAGAAGCCTTAATACCCTCCTGAGCATAATCAGATCTATTATCCTCTCAACAGCTTTTTGTTCTTCCTGTCACATGAGGTGTCATTCTCCTCCTTTGCCAGGACACAAGACTGTAAGATCCTGCTAATACACTCCTGTTTAAGACCACACCATAAGAAAAGGAACTAAAAAAAGATCCCAAGCAAGAACATGCCTTTGCTTGAGTAACCAACAGGCACATCCTCAGGGACCAAGGACTTTCTGAGTCTGTGACCTCAGAATGAATAATTGTCTGTCACTAGTGTCCTTGTGCTGTCCTTGCTGTCTTATTCAAAAGAGAAATGAGGTGTCCAACAGTGCCAGCTGTTTTTTGATGTGCTGAAAAACATCTCTAGTGTTTGTTTGTGTCCTGTATATTGTGACTTATCTTGTTCCTTTGCCATCAGAGCCACAGTAGCACCAGCTCATCCCACCCTTTCAGGCTACTTCAAAGATGTCTATGATTCTATAGACAACTGGAGCCTACCCAGCTCCTATTGGAAGTGTAGAAATGTTACATGCTTGCCTTTTTTGTTAATAACATTGTTACATCATTTATTCTTCCATCTATTATTTGTTTTTTCCTTCATCCTTACAATTTGTCGTCATTGTATTTTAGCATGCGAGTAACAAGTGGTGCTTTGTAGCTTCGTGCCACAGTAAACTGGCTGCTATTTTCTTGTTCCTTTTGTCTTGTGTTCACTGTGTTCTTGGGTGCTGTACACAGCTGGAAAAAGAAAAGAAAATACTTCCTGTCTTTTTTTCTTTATTTGTCTGACTTTAGCATGAGAATGTAGTGAGTCCCCTTGTTGTTTCTTTACTGGTAGGTCTTTCCTTCTGACTGAGTGCTGGTAGGTCTTTCCTGTGCTGAACAGTGTCAACTCCAGCATGTGGTGTGAGCAGCTCTCTGCATCTCAGGGAAGGCTTGAAAAAATAACACAGCGGTTGGAGAGCTGCTGAGCTCGAGGTGAGAGCTCTGTGTCAGCTTGGCCCATGGCAAGAACTTGAAGTGTTGGCTCCTTTTTTGACTGAGGGTGGCCACACTAAGCTCTGAAGTAGTTTATGTTGCACCTTATGCCCCCAGAACAACAGAGTTGCTGCTTGATAGCCACTGACTTATTTGCCTCCCTGTAAGAATCAATTGGGCTGTGCAGGGAAGTGTTTGCCCGTGCTCTCTGGGGAGTTTGTGGCAGCTTGCTCAGTCCTGCAGTGGGAGAGAGAGCGTATTTTTTGCCTTAGCCGTGCCAGCCCAGCTCCTGGACACATTCAATTGTCGCCTGGGCCTTCTGCCATGAGGCAAATCACAGAACATTAGGGATTGGAAAGGACCTTGAAAGATCATCCAATGCAATCTCCTGCCACAGCAAGATCCCCTAGATCCAGTCTCAAAGGAACATGTCCAGGTGGGTTTTAAACGTCTTCAGAGAAGGAGACTCCACAACCGCCCTGGGCAGCCCATTCCAATGCTCTGTCACCCTCAGCATGAAGAAGTGGAACCTCCTCTGCTCCAGCTTGCAGTCGTTGCCCTTGTGCTCGTATTAGATGACGCTGAGCACAGTGTGGCTCCATCTGTCTGACATTCAACCTTTCCATATTTATAAACGTTAATGGGGTCATCCTTCAGTCTCCTTGAGGGCCAAGAAGAAAGTCCAGTGAGCCTTCACACCTGGAGGCCAGTTATCTTGCAGGTAATTGGTGGCAAACAATTAGCCCAATGTGCCTTCATCCACAAGGGTGGAATCACAGACTGGTAGGGGTTGGAAGGGACCTCTGACAATCATGTAGTCCAACCCCTTTCCATACCTAGTTATTCCTGTTATAAGATGGGTAGGTCAAAAAGGATTCATTGGAGGTTGATCAAGGGAGATGAGCAGTTGACTCCCCGCTTATCAGCACCTTCAGAGCCTGAGTTGCGTAGCCCCAGATGATCAGCAGGAACTCAATGAGACAAGGGACCTTTTAGTATCTGCTTAATGCACTGTAACAAATGCTCCTAAACAAAACCAGAGTAGTAGCATAGTATTACCAAACAGATGAGTTTTGACTATAGTCATATGCAAAAGAGTCAGGTCAGTTTGGGCTGTATGTGGTGTGTGTTTGTGTGTTGTAAGTGGTTGTGTGTTTAAACGTTGGTATGTTTGTGTGATTAAATGTTTTCTTCCTGATGTAGTTAATCCTGCAGTGAACTCCTGTTGAATTTGCGTTGCTGTTTATGTCCGTGGCAACAAACTGTGAAATCATGAACTCTAGATTGTGACCTTACTGCAAAATCAAGTGGGAGAGAAGCTAAACTGTGGAGGAGGAAGAGTTTTAACCACACATATGTCTTCAGCACTATTAGTAGAATTGAAGGGAGTAGGTCAAGTAAATTGATTTTTGTATAAATATTCACTTTCTCAAATTTGTGATGACAGGAAAATCTTTCTGCGTTTGACCTCTCTCCTCATGCAGTTATTTTTGTGAGAAGCACCAAACACTTCAACAAGGAGAACAGTGTTCTGTATTTAATGACAAAAGCGCAAGTTGACGCTGCTCCATTTCCCATCACTCTGGAGCTCTCTAGCCTTGACCTGGGTAAACACTTCTCTGGCACCAGTGCTCCAACACTTCAAACTCCATCACTGGGCCCTGCGTGCCCTTCACTAATAGCAGCGTTTCCTGAAGTGTTTTCAGGAGTGATAAAAACAATGGCTTTTGCTAGATGCTGAATTCCTGCGTCAAACAGATGTAATCTGGCAACAAATTAAAACCGCTGCCTGCCTAAACAGTTTCCAGACCATGAAGGTGATACTGGAAAAGTCTGTGTTCAGCACCTGTCCTGTGGTTCCAGCACGGCTGAGACTGCAGTGTCTCTGTGAGGAGTTCTGGTGCTCAGGGTGTCTGCAGGACAGTGGTGATGTAGCTAAGCCTGGTCCAGTGCCCGGAGCTACCAGCAGCAGCAGAATATCCTAAGGGCATTTTGGCTGTTTTGCAGTTAGAGAGACAGTAAATACTGATTGTCCTGATCTGTGCCAGTGAGGCATCTGCAAAAGGAAGGAGCTGGATGGAATCTATAAATCTGCTGGAGACTTGAGCGGGTAGCTCATAGCTTTTGCACTGAAATACTGCTTCCTCTATAAGGAGTAAAAGTTTTGTGCTTTGGAATGATGAATTCAGCTGTCTTGCTGGTGGAAAAGATTAAGCAAAAGGAGAAGGAGTTTAAGAACTCTTGAGTCAAGAGATTTGAAAGTTTTGGTGTCTGATCTCTTTCTATACAGCATTAAGGTCTCCTATTTACTTTTTACTTACATGAAATTTATCATCACTATCTAACTGATAAAGTTTTAAACCTGGAAATAGAAATAGATTGGGAGTATGCACCTTGTGCTTCTGCAGCCTGGAAACGGTCAATACCTCTTCCACCTGTGGCTAAAAGACCAAACACCAGCTATAAGATACTAGGAGCTGAGTGGAAGTGAAGGCACTGGAACAGATACAAGTTGTCTTGAACGGGTCTGCACAAACCTATTGGAAAAACTGTGTAAGGGAATGCAATCGAACATGTGTTCAGAATACACAATGTCAGACACATCCTTCTGGAGTGCAAATAGCCAGGGGACATGACAGGGCAAATCTCTGCTGCCTTCTTCTTCAGCCTGGAAGAGAGAGTGAGCCCAGACCACCCAAATGCCATCTTCCTGCGAGGCAAGAAGAAATGCTGTATCTGATCTAATCCCTGTGTCCACTAAGTGCACATTTCTATTAAGAGAAGGGGCTTTGACAGGAGCTGATGACTCTGGTAGACACAGAGGCATTGAGGCAGAAGTGAAGGTACATAGTTAGTAGCCTGAGAAGGTGCTTTAAACTGGCTTGAGAGAGGAGAATAAGGTTTAGAGAGAAGTAAACAAAGCTGGGATCATGCTGGCATGATCAGCAGGGTAGATGAAGAGCTGTGAAGGTAAGCAGAGGGATCACAGTTGCGGAAAGCAATAAAAGCAGAGTCAAGGAACTTGAAATTGCTGCGGCAGTGGTTGTATTTACTGAGAGTCACGCTGCGCCGTTACGCTCAGCAGCAGTTCTGATTGTGGCAGCACCAGACACACACAGAGTGCTTGGTGGGAGCTGCAGGCTGCACGGAGAGTGGCCTGAGGTGCTGAAGCCAGAGGGCTTGAGCCAGAAGTGTTTGAGGGCAGAGTTGAACCCAGGGTTGGGTTCATCCCAAGCTGCATTTCATGTGTTCATTAGTGGCAGCTGCTTGTTAATCCCTCATGTGTATCTAAGTGTGTTTGGAGGCTTCTGAAAAAGGTCGAGTTTTGACCTCTTGGCATTGATGTTGTTTTGTTATGTTTTGGTTTGCTTTGCTTTTAATGAGCTACAGGCGAGGACTTCTCCCTGCACCATAGATCTGATACTGTGCATATTAGGGCATTCGCCATTTGGCTTTGTAAGGGTTTCTGTGCTGCGATCATCTAGTATCCTTTTGTATACCCGTCATCATCTGTCAGGCCTAATTTTTAAGTATCAGCAATCAGGGTCAGAAAGGGAGTTGGATCTTTGCCACCTTGGCCTGCCAGAAGTCCTATCAATGATACTCATTCTCTCCCCACTGCTGTGGAGTTTGTTGCCAGACTGCTTCTATTTTTTCTTCTAAGAGTTCAAGTCCTCTCCTCTCTTGACACTGTACTTTCTTTTCTGCTGAGTCAGTCCCTGTTTTCCACCAGTGTTTTCCATCTGGTGGTTAAGCAGTGAGGCACTCATATGCTTCCATTTGTGTTTCGTAGCCGCCAGAACAGGGTGGAAGCTGCCAGAAGTACAGAATCAGATTCTCCATCAGGATTTAGCTTAGCTATGTCCTTCTGTTGGTGCTTGACAAATGTTCTCCCCCAGTCCAGGAGTTACTGAGAAAAAGGTGGTTCAGATTAGCTTCACTTTTCCCCCAGGAATGGCCACAGATGTTAGTTGATAAGTATTTGCTGTGTGTTTATTGTTCTGTTTTCTGTTAGTCAGATTCTTTTAACCAGGAGCAGTCTTTATACTGCCAGTTCCCAGTTAGCTGTATCGGCTTTTGCGTCTGTATCATTTTCTCTGCTTGTTATATTCACTTCAGCAAGTACATGTACGTGCCCTGTGAAGTTTATTCTATTTTAAATTAATGAACATTCCTATCTGACTTTATTTTAGAGAGGAGAAGGCTGAGAGGAGACCTTACTACTCTCTACAACTACCTGGAAGGAGGTTGTAGCGAGGCTGGTGCTGGTCTCTTCTCCCAAATTAATGATAGGACAAGAGGAAATGGTCTCAAAGTGCATCAGGGGAGGTTTAGTTTGGATCTTAGGAAAAAGTTCTTTCCTGAGAGAATAGTTGGGCACTGGAACAGGTGTTTAAAAACAGAGTAGTTAAAGCACTTGAGGCCATGGTCTGGGAGTTAGGGAGCTGTTGGGATGACGGCTGGACTTGATGATCTTGGAGGTCCTTTCCAGCCATTATAACTTCATGATTCTATGATTCCAGGGAAGTAACTTTTCCTTCCCTCAACACAATAAAGATTGCCCACTTAACTTCTCCACATTTCTTTGGTGTTTTTAGCATTTCATGAAGCACAGAATCACAGAACATTAGAGACTGGGAGGGACCTTGAAAGTCCTTGAAAGCCACAGCAGGATCACCTAGATCAAGTCGCACAGGAAAATATCCAGGCAGATCTTAAACATCTCCAGTGAAGGAGACTCCGCAACCCCCCTGGGCAGCCCATTCCAGTGCTCTGTCACCCTCACTGGGAAGAAGTTTCTTGTCATACTGATATGGAACCTCCTATGTTCCAGCTTACAACCATTGCCCCTCGTTCTATCACTACATGACACCGAGAGCAGCCCAGTGCCATCCTCCCGACACCCACCTCTCAAATATTTATAGACGTTAATGAGGTCACCCCTCAGTCTCCTCTTCTCCAAGCTAAAGAGACCCAGCTTCCTCAGCCTCTCCTCATAAGGGAGGTGCTCCACCTCCTTCATCATCTTTGTTGCCCTATGCTGAACCCTCTCCAGCAGCTCCACATCCCTCTTGAATTGAGGGGCCCAGAACTGGGCACAATACTCCAGATTCTCCAGCGCAGAGTAGAGGGGGATAAGAACCCCTCTCGATCTGCTNCTTGATGATCTTGGAGGTCCTTTCCAGCCATTATAACTTCATGATTCTATGATTCCAGGGAAGTAACTTTTCCTTCCCTCAACACAATAAAGATTGCCCACTTAACTTCTCCACATTTCTTTGGTGTTTTTAGCATTTCATGAAGCACAGAATCACAGAACATTAGAGACTGGGAGGGACCTTGAAAGTCCTTGAAAGCCACAGCAGGATCACCTAGATCAAGTCGCACAGGAAAATATCCAGGCAGATCTTAAACATCTCCAGTGAAGGAGACTCCGCAACCCCCCTGGGCAGCCCATTCCAGTGCTCTGTCACCCTCACTGGGAAGAAGTTTCTTGTCATACTGATATGGAACCTCCTATGTTCCAGCTTACAACCATTGCCCCTCGTTCTATCACTACATGACACCGAGAGCAGCCCAGTGCCATCCTCCCGACACCCACCTCTCAAATATTTATAGACGTTAATGAGGTCACCCCTCAGTCTCCTCTTCTCCAAGCTAAAGAGACCCAGCTTCCTCAGCCTCTCCTCATAAGGGAGGTGCTCCACCTCCTTCATCATCTTTGTTGCCCTATGCTGAACCCTCTCCAGCAGCTCCACATCCCTCTTGAATTGAGGGGCCCAGAACTGGGCACAATACTCCAGATTCTCCAGCGCAGAGTAGAGGGGGATAAGAACCCCTCTCGATCTGCTAACCACCCCCTTCTGGTCCACCTCAGGATGCTGTTGGCCCTCTTGGCCACAAGAGCACACTGCTGGCTCATAGTCATCCTGCTGTCCGCCAGGATCCCCAGGTCTCTTTCTCCTACACTGCTCTTCAACAGATCAGTCCCTAACCTATACTGGTACCTGGGGTGGTTCTTACACAGATGCAAGACTCTACACTTAAGGGACCCTTGTTACACTTCATTAAATTTCTCTCTGCCTGGCTCTCCAGCCTCTCCAGGTCCAGCTGAATGGCACCACAGTCTGCTGAGGTGTTGGCTGCTGCTTCCGTCTTTGTGCCATGAAGGTAGGATTAACCTGAGAACCTACAAACCGTAAGAACTTTTGTGTAGGGATTCTCTGAAGCTTGAGTCAGTACAGTTCAGCAGGATTCTGGCAAAACGGATGAAGACATTTTTCTGAACACATCTGTTTTGATGGCAAGACCTCTTTTACATCCACTCATGTGCTAAGCTGCTCCTCACTCTGATTTCAGTGTGTTCATCATCCAGTTGCTTATTTTTATATCTGCAGCCTTACAATTCTCTGAACTGCAGGTCTATTTTAGCCCTGTAGAAGTGGAGAAACACCACTGTAAAAGTGATCTTTATTTTTGCTTGAATTAATTTGTCTCATGGTTTCCCATGATCACTAATAATTGAGATTAGTTGTGAACCTTCTGGTGAAGCCTGTTGGGATGGTTCTGACACAGACACTGTTCACATCATGTTGTTCTGCTTCACAAGATTTTCAGGGCAGCTAAACTCATTATGTTCTAGGCTCCAGCTTTCTGTAACTGTCTACTGGCAGTTACTTAATCATTTCAAAATCAACTCCTTACATAGGTGTTTGTGAACGGAGGAATTTTTCTCTTGGAGAGTATTGCACCAGTTGTACCCAGCTCATTGCTGAGAACACGTGAAGATTTATTTCTTTGTGCACAAAGGTCTGATTTTCATGTGATTTTGTCCTAGCACTGCTCCACTGACTTCACTAGAATTGCTCAGGGCAGTAAATTGCACTGATTTATTTTCTTTAAAAAGCAAACACCCCACTGGTTTTCCAACTACCCAAGAAGCTATAAGATGTGGCTACCCAAGAGCCTGCAGTCCTCAAGCACATCTGGAGCTTCCAGTGTTTCCCAAGGTGTGCCTTTGCAAGGTGCAACCTATTAGAGGAAAGCGTTGTCGGCTCCTTGGAATTCAGCTGCTCTTGCTGCAGTTCTGCTGAGTGGAAGCCAGACTGAAAACTTTCATGTAAACAGGGGCTATACCCACTTAAGTTAATGGAGCTAACTGCTGAATGACCTAAAGGATGAGGCCAACTGAATAAGCATTAGAGCCATGAAATCATCCAAGATTCAAAGCTCTTGCTCACTGAATATTCAAGTTGAGTAGATGGAAAGAAACTGAGTGTAAGACCGACCCAAAATCTACAAGCATTGGCATTTTTATTTTGCTCATGTGTGCTGATGGTTTGGCAGTAATTTATCAAGCTGTATTTTTAGTTTTATTTTTAAGTAACTGTTCATTGTGGTGGCTTAATGAAAGAGTATTTAGTACTGGTCATGTATTGATCACCCCTTTCTTTATGCCCTCTCAGCCAGTGCCTGTATTGTGGCTCAGTTGTATCAGGGATGACAGAAGTGGTGCTCTGAGATGTGCTGCTGTGGGACGTGCAGGACACTATGTCTGTGGGGCACTTTTAGTGATAGGGATGGGAAGGAGATGTGGAGGAACTCACTCACTTCTGGTCTCATGAGGAACAGCTTTGGAACAGCTGAGCAGAAGCAGAATCTTTCTCTTTGGACAATCGTGTTTAGGCATCAACAACACTTCAGGAAAGTGACATTTGCTTCCTTGAAGTGTCTCCCTGAGTGACAAGCAGTCAGGATAACCAGGCAATGGGTGTACACTTGCCATATATTCTACTTGTTCTATTTTGCAAAGCAGGCAGAAGGGTTAGTCAGATGAAAGCTGATAGTGTGAATTAATTCAACTTCTGCAACCACCACAGTGTTTGATCACTGCTGTTAGCGGTCAGTGCATGCTTCTGTCTTCCATGAATCAGGACAGAGTGTTTTCTTGCAAGGCCCTGTAGGTTGGTGTTCCGTGCACCATGTGGGATGCATCCGAAAAACTTCTAGGGAAGTGTCCAAATGTGAAGAATTTGGAGATACAATAGACTGCTGCAGATCAGCAGTGGATTCACATAATTGAATTTCAGGCAAACCATTCCTGCCCAAGGGTCGCATTATGAATAAATCTGAGGCAAAGTGCACCATCTGGTGAACTGGCCCTAATGTAACTGAATTAATTGTTCAGAGGATCTCAAGGCCGGTTAAATGGCTTATCCATACTTCTTGCTTCTGACTAAATGGCACATTCAGACCTCTTCCTTTCCTTCTCCCCCTCTAACCCTTTAACCCCTGAGTCATTCGGCAGTGGTGGGTAGTGGCTGCCCTGGCAGTGTGTAGACTGTATTGCTGGAACAAACAGGCAGCTTCACAATTATTCTAGCAAATGAGAGCCCGTGGCCAGTGGCTGACTTTTAGGCGTATGGGCTTTTTACATCTTTTTAAAGACGTAATCTGAACTCCTCCTTATTACTTGCGTAGTGCTGTCTGCTTCGGGGTGGTTTTACAGGCAGTGTGTATCTCTAAGCTGACAGACGCAGAGCTGGATGCAACACGATCGTAACACTTTCGACAGTTAGACAAAAAATCAGTGACTTACTGTCCTTAGACTCCCCAACCTGTTGGACAGTTGTGAGTTTTTAGAAGCCTGAGCAGACAACTATTGATGTAGGTGATCCAGCATGCAGGTTTTTTTTAATGTGCTTATCTATGGGGGAAAGAAGGTTGAGTTTTCATACAGAGTAGTTCATTTATAGAGAAAACAGGAGAGTCACATTTTTATAGTGCTAAAGGAACAGCATCCTGGGGTGGATCAGAAGGGGTTAGCAGATTGAGAGAGGTTCTCCTCCCCCTTTGCTCTGCCCTAGTGAGACCACATCTGGAGTATTGTGTCCAGTTCTAGGCCCCTCAGTTCAAGAACAACACGGAGCTGCTGAAGGGAGTCTAGTGCAGAGCAACGAAGATGATGTAGGTAGAACACCTTCATTATGAGGAGAGGCTGAGGGAGCTGGGTCTCTTTAGCTTGCAGAAAAGGAGACTGAGGGGTGATCTTATTGATGTCTATAAATAAGTGAAGGGTGGTTGTCAGGATGAATGGAGCCAATTTCTTCTCAGTGTTGTTTAATAATGGGACAAGGGGCAATGGTTGTAAGCTGGAACATAGGAGGTTCCACATAAATGTGAGAAGGAACTTCTTCACAGTGAGGGTGACAGAGCACTGGAACAGGCTCCCCAGGGGATTTGTGGAGACATTCTCTGGAGACATTTAAAACCCACCTAGATATGGTCCTGTACGACTTGGTCTAAGTGATCCTGCTGTGGTGGGGAGTTGGACTATATGATCTTTCGAGGTCCCTTCCAATACCTAATGTTCTGTGATGCTGTGAATCTGTGAATGACTGAATGGTAGTTCTGGAACCAGTTGAATCTCAGTCACAAGGAGCTGGAGCTGTGCCTTGAAAAGGTATTGCTGTTTTAGCTCCCATTGGTCGTAGTGCATGGAATTGTTCAGTCAATATCAACAGTTATTAAAAAAACTCAACCAGATCACAGAAAACAATTTCTGCTTCAAAATCATTGCCTTGATGATGTGTAGTGTGGGGTTATATCTTTTGAAAATGCGGTTAACGAGCTAGAACCATCTCAGCAAATACATCTTTAGTTTTGTAGCCGGTGCATTTTATTCTTCTGTATGTGACAGTGTTGAAGCTTGTATGACAAATTATTTCATCAGAAGCAACTTCTGTCCCATAGAGATGTTTATGCCAGTTGGCTTCCTCTCAGCCAAATGTGAGGCTCAGATCTTCAGATTTGCCTTGTGATGTTACATGCCTCTTATAGAGCTTTGTTGGGCCAAATAAGTGAAGGAGAGAGAACTAAAATTAAGATAACTGTGTTGAGATGAAGCTCAGGTCCCAGTTGACCCAGTTGTTTCCCCTGTAGATGATTCCAACCCCCTCAGTGCACATTGCACAGTGTATAAGGTGAGACATGAGGTCCTGCTCTGCTGAGTCCACTCACTGGAGCTGGTGTCATTTGCTAAAAGGACAGGCCCCATTAGCCACCGGATCAGAGCACTGAGGTGTTGCTGGCTTCATTTGACACGGCTCAGGGTAACAGCACCGCAACAAATATACTGTAGTGGTAAGAGTGTCCTGACTGGAGTGTGGACAAACTGCTGCAGGAGCTTCCCTGACTCTTGTTCCTCTGCTGGTCAGGTCACCTGCAGGGAATGGGAAGGAAGTGCTATGAAAACAGGACCCTGTTTCTTGGGGGTTTTGTGGCCAAAGATCCCCGAGAGTTACTTCTGTCCTTAACTCAGTTCCTGCTGTCCTTTGCCTGCATTTTCAAGTTATTTCTATTTTAGATGTTGATTTTAAAGAACTGATCTGAAAAGGCCCGTTTGCCTCTGAGGGAGTCCTGTACCATGATCCTTTTTTATAGGAGGAGTTGGCACATTTCAGCCCAGCATCTGGGTTTATTTTAACGGAAGTGGTTAGGCTCAAGTACCTAACCTGTATTTATATCTAAAATAAAATCAGTTGCCTACAGCTGGAGCACTATCTCACCTGTAAACAGCATTTCACTTTTTACCTCTTTTGAAACCTGTCCTAGCTAAGATCTAAAGTAACTGATGCTGTTCTTCTGAAATATTGGGAATCTGGGGTTTGGGATGTTGCCTGTTGTAATTTGCATTTCTTTGTGTTTTAAGGTACCATAGCTTTGCCCACATGACCAGTAGAATAGCACTGGCATGAGGCTTGAGGTCTGGATGGAAATTCCCTGTGCACATGCGGTTCCTTGGGCTCCAGTGTACAGTTGCTGTCAGGATTGCTCCTGTGACAATCTGTTAATGCAGCTCTCCTGGCCGTTTCTGGGTTTAGTTGGATAAAGTACGAGAGCTGTAACCAGCTTTAGCAGTTCTGCACTACAATATTTTAGTTAAATTGCAGGTTATTAGATAAAGAAGCCAATTTCTGATCTTACTTAATGTACATTTACAGTAATTCAGGATCTGATGTCAACAAAAACAAATCACTTAGATAGTGCAGAGAGGTGAAGTAACCAGATTATCCTTCAGGAAATGTATAGTGTTTATCCAAAGCATTTTAGCATCATGCACAGCTAGGATTGCAGTTTCCAGTGCAGCAGTTCGAGTCAGATGGACATGGAATGTTTCTCTGGTACAGTCTTTGTTCTTGGCTGTGTTGGACTGGAGGATCTTCTGTGGAATTCTCCTTCAGTTCTCTGCCATGTCTCCTTCTTCTCAAGAGGATTAGCCCACCTTCTCTGAACTCACCGTTTTTTATTTTATCTGACCCTTCTGGGGCGTGATCACCCTTTCTGTGAGGAGGGGCTTCCTAACATCTAACCTAACCCTCCCCTAGCAGCTTCAGGCTCTACCCTCTCATCCTGGTGCTAGTTGCCTGAGAGAAGAACCTGAGCCGCACCTGACACAAGCTCCATTCAGGGAGTTGTAAAGAGGGAGCAGGTTGTCTCTGAGTCTCCTCTTCTCCAGGCTGAACAACCCCAGCTCTCTCAGCTTATCATCAGACTTTCCCTCCAGTCCCTTCCCTAGCCTCTTTGCTCTCTGCTGAGTTCCTACGCATCAGAGCTTGTAGGTTATTTTTGGGAAACCCAACAATAGCTGGTTTCGTTGCGCTCTGCAAGTAAGTCTGTTGCCTCTTTTCACATCAGCTTTTTGTATCATTCATTGGGCAGATCACATCTGTTTCACCACTTCCAAAGGTATGCAGTGGTGTTCTGGGCTTTTCCAGTGGTGCAGGTCACGTTCCAGATGTCAGCTGGGCCAACTCTGGAGCCCCGTGTTAGCAGTTTGATGAAGCAATAAGCAACTACCAGCCACACTAAAAGGCAAAGGACCCATGCAACTCATGGATGCTTCCTCTGACATCTGAAATGTGGATAACCCACATTATGAACCTAATTAGAAGCAGTCCGGACAGCAGAAATATCTGTGTGTGATTTATCTGTATCTGTAGAGCTTTAAAGAGTGATCCCTTCGACACAGACAGAACTTTAAGGGTATGAGGATCCCCTTTGACTCAGCAGACTGTGAAGTCACTTATAGCAAATGGTCCCATTCTCCTGATGATGATGTACGTAAAACAGGGTTTATATAGATCTACACAGCAGTGTCCGTGAGCTGACTGAGAATGATTTTGCATTTTTTGGGATCCTTTGACAATTTTGGTAATAGTGGTGCTGCTGATGCCCCTGAATTGGTCCTGGTTATGCAAACTCCATGAAGTGATGTAGGTTTGTAATTCCACTTAGATTTATTTAATGGAGGCCTGTGATCCACACAAGAAGGAAAAACAGTATCATTCTCCAAAAAACCTCCAGCCAACCCAGAAGGGGAAACAATTTTGCATTCTTTATCCTGGATTACAATGACGTAAAGCCTCTAGAGAAATTCCAGTAGCTCTAACCAGGAGCTAAATGGGGAGCAATGAAAAATAAACCCTTTGCTTTTTGCTGCTGTTGATGAATTTCTGATCTGACAGAGCAGTACACAGAGAGAATCACTGAACAGGCTGGTGGAGGCTGTGAGCTGACCCACTAAATAAGATTTCTCTTGTACTGCAGGTAAATGATCTCAAAAAGCTGTGTCAAGTGTCCCTGTGCAGGCTGCAGTGGGCAACTGTGTGTTCTCTTGTGGTGAACAGCGATGAGCTTTCAGCAGGTGGGATGATTTGTGAGTAGGGGTAAAGTTAAGGGCAGGTAAGGTGCAGCAGTGATCTTGTATCATCCAAATGAATGGCTGTGGGTTCATATGGTCTGTACTGGTATTGACCTCAAAATAATGTTTTAGCTGGAGACATCAGCCCAACTCTCCAGGAGATCAGAACCCAACCGTCATTTTGCCAAGTCCATAGCATTGTGAAAGTTTTAAATTCCAGATTAGTCTGCATTTGTAAGAGTTACCCATCAGGGAAAACTGGAAAGCTACCTTTAAAGGCTCAATGAGAAAATAAATACTCACTGGAAAAGGTTTCCCCTGCTGCTTTTCATCTAAGAACTATCTGGCTGTCAGTAAAAAACCTTTCCCCCCCCCCCCTTCTTTGTTCTAAATCATTTGGTTTGGGTTTTTTTTCCCTGAGAAAAGAATTTTAAAGAGTTTACTGAAAATCGGAACCGTTCTTTTTCCTTTTCAGCCAACCTTGTACAGCAATGGACTGCTGCCTGTTTCGCCAGCCGTTTGCATAAAATCAGATGGTCGTCCAAAAAGAAATTAAGTTAGGGCAAATATATTTGGGGAGCCAGGTCCCCACCACCACACTGCCTTTTGCCATAAAATGTGTTCACTTCATGTTGAAGTGCTGTCCAAAGCTGCTGTCCTAATTGCAGAAGTGAAAAACTGCACAGTGAAAAATTAATCATAGAATATCTGGGATTTCCCAGGTTGTAGGCATGAGCATAGCAGGATGTTTCTTCTGACACTTCACTCCAAAGGAGCACCGCTTATTGCTGCTGGACCTACAAAAATGCCACCATCATGTCTTAATGAGGTCCTGCCAGGCATGTGTCTGAGTCTAGAAGAGGATGGTTTGGAAATGGTCGCTTGTCCAGTTTGTAGCTGGTCATGCAATAGACCAGCTGATCTGCCCTGTGACAAATGAGTGCTGGACTAATGAGAGTGGCTGCATGCAACCCTCACAAGCTCCGCTCACCAAAAATGGTTGCTCTGTGTTCTGGGCTTTGCACTCTTGTGGATGGCTTGAACTTAAATCATACATGAGTGGATCAACCCTGGAGCAAGTATGCAGTACTTTGGATACTTCCAGGGAGCACTCGAGTGCTTCTGTATCAGCAGGAGCTACTTTACAGTCTCTCTAGACAGTTTGGTGATAAACTGCTAGTCCACAGCAAAGCAAGTCCAGTCCTCACTTCCATTAAGAATCAGTTCAAGACGAGGCTGCTGTTTCATTGTATTTTACTTCAATCTCACAATGCTTAGTTTCTGTCTTAAGCTCTCTGGCTTCTGTAAATACGAAGGAATTTTTTGGAGGCCATTGGCTTTGACTGCTCTGTGAAAAAGCTTGGGAATGTCAATTATAAAGGTTCAAATATTAAAATACAAATGAAAGGAACCCCCACGTGGATTGCAAAGTTCTTGCTTGGTTCATGACTTGAACACTTTGAACTGGTGACTGTTACTCTAAGAAACTGTGATTTTTTTTTTTTTTTTCATTTGGGCTTGGTGGGTTTGAAGACATCAATATTGATTACAAATGTCTGTTCCTATTAACAAAATAGGAATGTTTTCTGGGAGTACTTTTTATAGGAGTTCTGTGTTTTCATACGATATCGTTCCTGTCACTGATGTTGTCTCTTCTTTTCTGTTTTGCAGTTACACCATCAGAGTTGTTGCCAATGGGCTGAAGGCACAAATTAATAATCCAGAACTGAAAGTCAGAGGATTGGACCCGCTTATCGGTAACTTAATTGATAAACTTCATCACTTTAATCAAGTAAGTGATTTTAAGAGATAAAACCATCTTATCACTGCATTTGATAGCAGGGTTGAAGCTAAAGTTGTGACGTGGTCCTGCTTCTCTTGTCACATTTACCACAATCGTGAGAGCCCTGGAGTAGACCTGGTACTGAAGGGAAGTGAGGATTCAGTTGTGCTAGCTGGTTTATGAATTCTAATGAGGCAAAATTGCTTCCCTGGAAGTTGCTCTAGTTTCTGGTGGCTGTTCTATAGCTGTTTATGAACTGTCCTGCAGTTCATAGTCCTAGGAGACCGGAGGAACTCTAGAGCTCCACAGTTCACAGGAAACTTGTGATTAGAGTCAGGCTGTTGAGCACCTTCTGGACTCTTGTGATATTCTTGTCTTGGGAGGGTATCTCCTTGTTTGTGCACCTCCTGTTCTTCAGTGCTTTAGGTATAAACAAATCAAGGGACAAAATGGGTCTGTGAGAGAGTGTTAACTAAGCCCTCCCAATGCTGAAGTCAGGACAGAAGGTGCTCCAGAGTGAATTAACCTCACACCTTTGAAAACATTCCCTTGGCAGCCCTTGTTCACAAGCCCCTCAGCCCAAAAGGCAGCATAATGTGCCCAGGAGTTTGCCAGAGGCACAATTAACCCATCTACCTCCTTCATTTGTTTGGGTTCCTTCAGATGCCCTTGCAGTACATTCAAAGCCCAGCTCCTGATTCTCTGATCCAACAGCTTCAAACGCAGCTCTCAGTGTGCTCCTGAAGCAGTGCCAGTCCAAATGAGCTGGAGAGAACAGATTTAACAGAGATTGATTTTCATTTAAGGCAGGCATGTTTTGTTGTCAGCATGGCAGAATGCTTACAGCACTGCCTTCAGAGTCAGATGGGTTTGCACATTAGTCTGCTCCTAATCTTTCACCGTTAAAGAGTGATGGACCAAGCGCACATAAATAGTTGGCAGCAAACCACTGAAAGGTGAAAGTCCACCTCTGTGGGTGGGGCGTGCAGGAAGAAAAATAATCTGCCCAGGTAAAATGAGAGCAGGAATTGCTTAGTCAGGATGTGGGAATTTATTAGGGCTGTGGCTGTGAGCAGGAGTCACGGTTTGATCTCTTACTGGCTCCTGCCAAAGTACAACCCTCCCTTACTCCTCATCAACCACCGGTGGTAAATCCATAATCTAACCAGTAATTAGTGTTTCTGTTAAATCTCACTTGGCTCTAATGTTCTTCTAGTGCTCTGTAGGCTGCAGTTCAGAGATTCTTTTTATCACAGTGTTTGATTTAACTTGCCATGGGGGATTAGAACAACCAGTCTGATGCAGTATTTAATATTGCGGAGAAATAGGCACAGTGTGGTCAGATTGATGAAAAGGGTGATTCATTATTTATTTGCCTTAACGTGTTAAAGTAGAGTGTTAATTTACTTTATAAATATTAGATAGATCCATCTGTGTAATAGTCTTCTATAAACACAGACAATAGGAAATAGTTAGAAATAGATTAAATTAAAAGTTGCACGTTGGAAATTCTGTTTCTTTGTCTGGTGTAGAAAAATAAAAATCTGAGCAGTCTCATGACGAGCTACTTCCCAATTTTCTGAAGTTAAGAGTGTTTTAAAAGCAGCTTCAAAGATCACTTCTGTAGCCAGAAGAGTAAAATCCAATTCCTACATCCTTCTGTAAGCTGCCAGTGTTGCTTTCTGCGACTCCTGATTTTGTTTTAGGAGACTATCATCCTTAAGTAAATGTAGCTCCCATCAGATTGAGGTGCTTAGCAATATCGGATTCCAGGGGTGAAGGATTAAACAGAATACTGATTATTGCCCTGAGATGGTTTGTTCTTAAATACTTGGAATAATATAAATTCCTTTGATCATCATGTTAGTGAGATTTCTTTAGAGATCAAAGAAGTTGCTAAATATCCAAGGCTTTCACATACAGCATCAAACATGTGTAGCTGTTTTCAGCTTCTTGAGTTTTCATTTTGGTCACGATATTAATATACAAATAAAACCTGGCACTGAAAAGCCGATTAAATCAGGAGTTTAAAGTGTCATCAATAGTATGTGTTGACTGTAGAGAGGAAGAGCTATACAGAATCCCATTACTCATTTGGGAAAATTGATTTTTTTCAGTCTTTTTTTCTTTGTAAGCAATACACAAGGTGGAATTTAAACTGTGATAAAATAAGGTCTTCTCTTTGTATCTTCTTCAGTGCTTGACATTTACAGTCATAGAGTCACAGAGTCATTTAGGTAGGAAGAGACCTTTGAGTCCAAGCACTAACCAAAACCCACGCCTACTGCTAAATGTGTCGCTAAGCTCTGTATCTACATGACTTTTAAAGAGAACCAGGGGTGGTCTAAGGGAGACAGTGGAAGTCATTGCTAAGCCACTCTCCATCATCTTTGCTAAGTCATGGGGATCAGGAGAGGTTCCTAGAGACTGGAGGATAGCAAATGTCACTCCAGTCTTCACATAGGGTAAGAAGGACGACCCAGGTAACTACAGACCGGTCAGCCTCACCTCCATCCCAGGAAAGGTGATGGAACAATTTGTTCTAGAGGCTGTCTCCAGGCGCATCAAGCACAGGAGGGTTGTGGAGGATATTCTTACATGTGAGCAATCCAGCCTTTATGCTGGAGGACTATGCTTAAAGGTGAACATAGCTGGGGACGATCGTGGATGCGAGAAGAGGAATAGGAACAGCAGTAAACAACTCCCAGGTGCTGAGCAGGATATAGGGGCTGGGTCACTTAGTGACTGCAGCCGTGTGGACAGATGGCTTGATCCAATGGGAAATTGATGTGGAACACAGGATGTGTACCTTCTGGCCAATCATGCAGCCTGAGGGGCAGGTTATACTTAGAAGTGTATAAAAGGTAGCAGCTTTGCATAATAAACAGCTTTCACTTGATCACATTGATCATGGCGTGGTTGTTCTTTGATAGATCTCCCACAGAGGGTCATTAGGGACAGTCAAAGGGAAAGTATTGCTTTTATAAGGGCATAACCAGCTAGATAGATGATGGAAGAGTGGTGGATCTGGTCTGACTTCAGTAAAGCATTTGACAGTCACATGTAGCATCCACATCACATGTGCCCTAGGCTGAACCCTCTCCAGAAGCTCCACATCCCTCTTGAACCGAGGACCCCAGAACTGGACACAGTACTCCAGGTATGGTCTCACCAGGGCACAGTAGAGGGGAAGAAGAACCTCTCTTGATCTGCTAACCAACCCCCTTCTGATCCACTGCAGGATGCTGTTGGCCCTCTTGGCCACAAGAGCACATTGCTGGCTCATAGTCATCCTGCTGTCCACTAGGAACCCCAGATCCCTCTCTCCTACACTACTCTCCAACAGGTCAGTCCCCAGCTTATACTGGTACCTAGGGTTGTTCTTGCCCAGATACAAGACTCTGCACTTACCATTGGATTTTTCTTTGCCCAGCTCTCCAGCCTGTCCAGATCTCGCTGAACGGCAGCACAGTCTGCAGGGGTGTCGGCAACACCACCCAGCTTTGTGTCATCATCAAACCTGCTGACAGTGCATGCCAATCCCTCATCCAAGTCCTCAATGAATAGATTGAACAGGACCGGTCCCAGCACCGACCCCTGGGGCACTCCATTAGACACAGGCCTCCAACTAGACTCCGTCGCATTCACCACTACTCTCTGACATCTACCCTGTAGCCAGTTTACGATCCACCTTACTACCTGAAAATCTAGACCACACTGCCTCAGTTTGGCTGCGAGGATGCTGTGAGAGACCGTGTCAAAAGCCTTACTTAAGTCAAGATAGATGACATCCACTGCTCTGCCATCATCCATCTACCTGGTTACGTCCTCATAAAAGGCTATCAGGTTGGTCAAGCATGACTTTCCCTTTGTAAAGCCATGCTGACTCTCCCTAATGACCTTCCTGTCCTTGATGTGCCTGGAAACAGCCTCTAGAACAAATTGTTCCATCACCTTTGAACTTCCCAGTGAGGGTGACAGAGCACTGCAGTGTGCTGCCCAGTGGGGTTGTGGAGTCTTCTTCACTAGAGACGTTCAAGACCCGCCTGGATGTGTTCCTGTGTGACTTGGTCTAGGTGATCCTGCTGTGGCAGGAGGATTGGATTAGATGATCTTTTGAGGTCCCTTCCAATGCTTAATGATCCTATGAGTCTATGATTCTGTGGTCATTCAAGCCCCTCCCATTTTAAGGAGTTGTGGCACCCTGTGTACACAAGGAAGCCCAGAGAGTGAAGCAGTGCACTGGAAGTTAGTTCTAGGGGATTTAATGTTCCTCAGCCTTTTACTAGTGAAGTCATATAGCTGGACTACCCAGTAGAAAGTTTGTTCTTGCATAAGAGAAGTAACATTTCTGTCTTAACAAAACAAGCTTCAGCCCAGCTGCACCTGTCCTTCAGAGAGCCTGGACCTCTTGACTTTCTGTTTTGAAAAAAAAGCCTCTTAAAAATCAGAATAAGCTGCTGATAGATGAGTTTGCTGAGGCTGTGGAGTGCTGTCAGCTACGGCCAAGTTCGAATCAACGGGATTCATTTTTCTAAAAGATGTACCCTAGCTCAGCAATTCTGAGTGATCTCTCAAGCAAATCTAATTGCTGCTGTCTTACATAGATCCTCTTCCACTCCTGAGCCCCAGGTCTTCCTTAGCACTCTCTGGCTGCTACTGCAGCCTGCTTCCCCAACCCTGACAGAGTCAGTGGAGCTCGAGATAACGGGAACCTCAGGTGGCTGGAATGGCACTGCAGCACAAGGCCACGCAGGAGTAGCAAACTATTCCCTTAAACCCAAACCCTGCAGTCTTTGTGTGCAGCAGCCGTTTCTTTGTTAGCTCCTGATTCTGACTTAACCGCAACTGTGAAGAGATTAATAACTTCATTGAACCCAAATCCCGTGGACGCACACACAGCTCTTGTCAACCTATTTCTGTTCCGGTTGGTGCAGCCCCACCCACCATGTTACAGATTATCGATATGCGAGTCGTGCGCCGTTCAGACTGAAGTGCCACTTGGTTGGAGACTACAGCACTTCCTCATGGTTTTTCTTCATCTGGGACCTAAGTCCTTACCACATAGGTGTTGTTTTTCTTAAAAAGTGAATATGCAAATTGCAGGCTATTTTATAAGCACTTTGCAAAGCCAAAAGTGAAATAAAATTTAGACAATATGACTCAAAAATTACTGTTATTTGCATCCCTGTTCTAGCTGCTGATTCACATATCAATAGAATTACTGAGTGAGAATTTACAGCAACTTCCAGTAATGCAAAAGCAGATCAAGCAAAGTTCCAGGTTGATTCTGAAAAACAAGTCAATAGAAATAGCATCTTTTATTGTGAATAGAGCAGATGAGAACCGCAACTGATTGTGAACGTAAAACCCCCATTGCACCTTTTTTGAGTACTGCTTGCCACTTGCCATGTTTCATTGTCTTTCTCCAGTGAAGTGCTCCTCACAGTTCAAACACAAGTGCTTCTGAGGCCAAGGTTAAAAATCCTAGGATTGATCGCATTGAAAAGCAGCAAGATTGTTAGGGTTACAGTCTCAATTTCTCGCAGGATGATGACATAATGTAACATGTATTAGACAGGTTTAATGTATTTATCTTCTGTCAGCCTAAATGTACTCCTGACAGACTTGGAGAATTGGCGTGTGTTGCTGTTGTCAGGCAGAGATGGAAGCTTGGGGCATGGCTGTAATTCCGGAAGACAGAGAGTAATGGTCAAGCTGAATTTGAACCCCTATATTTATTTATTGTCCCCTCACACCAATGTCTAATGGATCTGGCAGCTGAGTGAGTTAAGAAATGCAGATACCTTAACTTCCTTTTAGATTGGTGTACGAAGGATGCCAGAGTAGCAAAGTTTGATGCAACGGCACTGAGATATTTCTGAGCCCATTAATAAGAGCTTAGTTGTAGTTTAATCTTGAAGTTTAATTGAGTTAGGCAATAGAGAATAATCCTTTGCTACTTGTTTCGGAATCATATATATGTATATATTTTAGACACCTATCAAATGTATTTCATTGTAGATATTTTCATGTGATTTAAATGGAGACAAGTTGATTTGATTTCCATTCAACTGACTTGGGCTCAGAATCAAAATATTCTGTTCTTCATTTCATCCAGTGAAAACATAGAGAGAAAAGTAGTTGCTCTGTAAAGGCTGCTGCAATATTGCTTCTGGTGCTTGGGATTTAAACTGCCCTAAAAGGCATAGAAGTTTTATTGCTTGCCCCTAGGTATCTTCAGAAAATCATGTCTCTTACACCATTCCCAGCACTGCCATGTATCTGTTTCCAAAACAAGTCTTCTGGTTTTGTGATTATTTTTTCCTATTTAAAGCATTTGGGGACTTTGCATATGTTCTGTGGTACTGTAAAAGTATTTCCTCGGGATTTGAGGTGCTGTATATCCCTTCTGGAAGTGTAAGAAAGATATCTGGACATCCCAGAGCTCTTTACTTTCTCTTTGGTGGCTAACCACACAGACTGTCTTCACTCGAGGTGTTTAATTTAATGCAGATGTGCAGATTAATAACAAAAAGACACACTGGAGGGGTTGGGGCTCTTCATACCCTAGCTGACCCCAAGGCTGATCTTTACCTTTTGCAAGTAAAATGGGAACCACATCACCGCTCAGCTGGTGAAAGTAGCCCATAACACATCAAACTGCTGATTCTTGGTTGGAGGTTTGGAAGGGTCAGGGTCACAGAAAGCTTAAAGATGTATCTTGCTCCGCTTCCCTGCAGTTCAGGTACAAGTAATTCTTTTTTATTCATCTAACCAAACACTTGTGCAGCTGTGCTGGTCCTTTTTGAATTCACATCACCACAAAGGCAGTAACAGCCCTCATCACCTTCATCTCCAAATGTAAACAGCAGTGATAATCGAATTAATACAGTAGTTATTGGTTGATTAATAAATAACAGCAAGGAATGCAGATACCAGAGTAAAATAAAAATAGAATTAATGAAACCTGAAACACTGTGTTTAAAGACTTTTAATGCCAAGAAAGAACAAATGGAGCGTTGGGGGCTTTTGTTTGATTTCCTGCTTTGCTATATAAAAATTATTTACCCTGAAGTCAAATAAACAAGTATCTCAGATTACTTCATC
This sequence comes from Rhinopomastus cyanomelas, assembly GCA_013400115.1. Classification (NCBI taxonomy): domain Eukaryota; kingdom Metazoa; phylum Chordata; class Aves; order Bucerotiformes; family Rhinopomastidae; genus Rhinopomastus; species Rhinopomastus cyanomelas. The sequence continues at coordinate 214,937 of VXBP01005456.1, read as the reverse complement.
AGCTATAGAGAATTTGTCTGTAATCCCAACTTATTTTTCAAAATGTTTGTTCTTATTGGATTCATGAGCTGTTTTTCTTCTTCCTTGCTAAGAATCAGACATCTCTTTGCTTCCAGATACAGATGCTGAATGCTCAGCTGTGATGTAAGTTACGATCTTATTTCTCTCAGGAGACTGTGGAGAGGTGGACGTTGGCCTCTTGTTGATCTTGTGTTCACTGTGTTGATCTTGTGTTGGTCTCTTACAAGGAACAAGCAATAAGAAATGGCCTCAAGTAGCCCCAGGGGAAGTTTAGATTAGACCTTGGGTTAGACTTCTTCATGGAAAGGGCCATCAGGCCTTGGAACAGGCTACCCAGGGAGGGTGTCGAATCGCCAGCCCTGAACGTGTTTCACAGTCGTGGAGATCTAGAGCTCAGGGGCAGGGTTTAGTGGTGGCCTTGGGACAGTTGGGTTCATGGCTGTACTCGATCTTGAAGGTCTTTTCCAGTCTTAACACTTCTGAGATTCAAAGAGTACTCTTTGCAAAGCAGCATACCGCACAGCAGCGCACGGGGACGTGGCAGTTTGTGGCAGGCTACATAGTCATGGGGATGCTTCCTTAGGAAATATTGCTTGCAATGAAGGCTGTAGTTCTCTGATACTTAAACAGGACACAGTTGCTGATTGCTTAGGAGCATCTGTCTGACAGGGCTTCCATTGCAACAAGTAAAATTCACAAGGAACATGTTCAAACTGTGGGCTGGGGCTTCTGAAGTCTGTCAAAATGCTATTCTGAATCCATTCTGACTTGCACAGCTGAGGTGAGGCTGCTAGAGGAGCATCCATGGGGAGTGGCTCTGTGGGGGAAGGGTCAGGGTAAGGTGTAGGGCTGCAGATGCTGGGCTTCTGCTGCAAAACAGATATGTGGCCATGAAGGAAGAGAAGTTCACTCAGATTCCCTTTGTCCAAGTACCCTGAGGGGCAGGTGGAAAAGCAGAGCAGCCAGTAATAATCCAGTCATTAGGCTCCATTCATCTGCAGATGTGGGAACTCCTCATTCAAAGCCTGGCAGCCCCGGTTGCTGAGCTGTGTGTAGATTTTCTTCTTTCCAGTGCCTGCATGTTTGAAAAGGAAACTGGAAACTCCAACCTTAGTTCTGCTGTGGCATTGAAACTCCTGTGCAAAGCAGAAGATTGTCCGTGAACCACAAGAGAGGTCTCTCTAGTCTGGTCCAACTGAATAAAAGTGCCACTGCAGCATCGATTTGTGGAGCCCCGTGTGTCGATGTTGTCATTCATTACTCAGGGAGGTACACATCAACCCTGGCTGCAATCATGTGCTTTTGCTGGTCTGAGGTTTGCAGGTTGGTTGATTGGTTGTTTTAAGTATAGTGACTTGAAATATAATTAAACATTTTAATTAGACTTGAGAAATTACTTTCTAGTGTTAAAGATTTCGAGATTTCAGTAGGAACAGAAGCTGTGTTAAATACTGGCTCCTGTAACCCAAAAATAAGACAGATCTGAATCCTAACATAAATCCAGCATCTCTGGCAAATATCTAATGCTAAAAGGCCTGTGTGTTACTTGTGTGTTGTGTCTCCGAGTGTGCTGTGCTAGCTGTCCTGCAAGCATTGTCAGAAATTATTTGCCCAGATGGGCCATTGTATGTGTTTTCTTTTGCTCATTGTGGGAAATTAGTCTTAATAAATCAAAATTACATATTGAGTCACAGTAGTGACTTGAGCCAAGTGGGCAAGACGGACAGGAAAGCTTCTGTTTCAGCTACTGAGCCAAATCATTTCACACAGAGGGAGAACAGAAGTTGGAGTGAGAAGTCTTAAAAAAATTACACAGACCCTGTCCTTTGGCCTGAGTGCCCAGTTCCAGTTTGCACGTCTGAGCTGATAATAGTTTTGGATCCTCTGGTGAGAATTATTCTTCTCAACCAGAAATGCCGCTGGTGAGGAAGGGTGGAGCTGACTGCTATATTAGCCCAATTGTTTTGATGTTAATTGATTTTTTTAAAGGCAAAAGATCAGTGATTATAACTGAATGAATTAAGGTTGCTGTATGGAAAGGATAAATTCTCTTTTATACCCATACTCACTTTGTTCAGTTAGCCCTTCATCTTTTTCTGATCACTCCAGTAATTGTAAAGCATACTCGTTTTTTAAAATGTACTGTCATTAGAAGTGTGTTTATGATGTTTACTTCTGACCTCGTTCCTGAGGTGCTACAACATAGTTATTGTTGGAGCTGGTAATCTTAATGTCATAGGAAAGAAAAGCAGAGGTTTATGAGCTGATTGTTGTTTTCTTTAGGGTAGTAGAAAGGTCCTCAAACAATTGATTGATCATTGGCCAAGGAAAAGCAGGGTCACCCTCCTGTCTTTCTGTTCTGCACTAAAACTTAGGGACATATTTTAGGGGCAGCCTTGGGACAGTTGGGTTAATAGTTGAACTCGATGATCTTAAAGGCCATTTCCAACCTGAATTGTTCTATGATTCTGTATTGACTGATATATCTTCCCACCATGGCTGCCCAGTGTCACACCCAAATGCTACTTCTTGCACAATGCAGAAACTTGGGAGACAACTTGTCAGGAGTGCAGCCTTGTATTTAGGCTGCTTGACTGATTCCTGTGTGGCGGCTTCATGTGAGTTGGTTCAACCTTGTCTGCCTTTTGTTATGTTTCCTCACTGTCTCTGTAATGTGTAGATGGGCTAAACCTCTGAGCCAACTAGTGTGAGCTGTTTGTGTTAATGTATATGAAAGATCATGTGCTTCTTGGTGGAGAGCGTGAAGATCTAAAGACAGGTGTGAGATGTTGAGAGTTTGTGGGTGCGGATTAAGGCNAAATGAGAATCCCAACAAGGAATAAGTCAAGGAAGGGAGCCAAGAGACCTGTGTGGTTAACCAGGGAACTACTAGTCAAAGTGAAGAAGAAGAAGAAAGCCTATAGGTCATGGAAGGAGGGGGTGGCCACTTGGGGTGATTATAAGGCTCTGGTGAGAGAATGTAGGGATGCAACTAGAAAGGCCAAGGCCTTCTTGGAATTAAACCTTGCAAGAGAGGTCAAGGGCAACAAAAAGGGCTTCTTCAAACACATAGCAGGTAAAACCAACACTAGAGGCAGCATAGGCCCCCTGCTGAATGAGGTGGGTACCCTGGAGACAGAGGATGCAGAGGAGGCAGAGATACTCAACACTTTCTTTGCCTCTGTCTAGACTTCTGGGGGTTGTCCTGATATTAAGCCCCAGACTGCAGAGGAGGTTAAGGCAAGAGGTGACCCTGCCTCAGTTGATGAGGACTGGGTTAGGGATAGGTTGAGCAACCTGGAGGAAGTTCTTGAACCTGGAGGAAGTTCCTGAAGAAACTTCTTCACAGTGAGGGTGACGGAGCACTGGAACAGGCTGCCCAGAGGGGTTGTGGAGTCTCCTTCACTGGAGATGTTCAAGGCTCGCCTGGATGTGTTCCTGTGTGACTTGGTCTAGGTGATCTTGCTGTGTCAGGGGGATTGGACTAGATGATCTTTCGAGGTCCCTTCCAATCCGTAGAGATTCTATGATTCTATCATTCTATCTTCTAGTCCCTTAAGCAGAAAATGGGGCCATGAGCAAACATCAAAGGAATACTTAATCTGTATCCTATCAGTGTTCATTCCCGTACACTTTGGCATTTACAGGGCAAGCCTGAGTACTGGAGAGAGGCTGCATGAGGAACAGCCTTTCACTTCTGTCTAGGGAGACTTTCACAAGAGGAAAGACTAAAGGAAGCATGTCTCTTGTTTGAAGCAGAACCACTTCTGTGAAATAGTGTAATTTGTCAATGTAGGAGAGATTCAGTCCTACAACAGGCCTGCTTTGCTTTTGAACCTGTCTTCCATTTCTGTCTGGATTGTTAGAGATGGTAAAAATTAGACAATTAGGCTGACCTATATCAATAACGGCTCACAGTGAGGAGCCAAATCCTACTCAAAGTCAAAGAAAGGTGGGCTAAGGGTCTGGGAACCACACAGGAACTTAATCTTCAAGGAAGGTTAGAACTCACTTTGAAATAGAGATGTGCTGGTGGCACTTCTAGTTGTAGCCAAGTTGTTAGGTGATAGACTAGCAATCCATTGGGGTTTCCCCACACAGGTTCAAATCCTGCCAGCTATGATCTGCAGTCCCCTTTTGAAGTCTCACTAGATGATCTCCAGAAGTCCTTTCCAACCCCTACCATTCTATGATTCTATGAACTCCACATCCCATCCCAAGCAGGAGCAGAAGTTGCTTCTGGACATGCAGCACCTGCAAACATACAGCTGTGGCTGCATAGGGAAACACCCAGACACTGATGAGTTGAGTGACCTTCCTCAGTTTTCTTTCACAGCCTACGTCGAAGCCGTTGTGTTCTCTGCCTTACACTGTGTTTAATGGCAAACAAGCAGAGAGCTCCACTGAGCACCTCTCTTTGTGGTTGTCATAAGTAATACTCAGTGGCTGTTGAGGGTTTTTGTTCAAAGCCTGTTAACAATAAGGCTATTTTTAGAGGCATGTGTGTTAATTCTGATTCTTCTGTTATCCTCTACCAGCATTTACCAGCATATGAAAGTTAACAGAGAAAACAGACAATTTGAGGTTGGAAGGAATCATCTGTCGAAACATCTTTCAGTAGAAAAAAGGGCCTTAGAGACTACAGAGCCAAGTCTCATTTCATTCCAGAGAGGGAGATTCTCTGGTGCCCCTCTGCTTTGGTTTGTTTCCACGTTCACACCTATGAAAATAAGTACATTTGACCTAAATGTCTCATTGCTTCCTGTTTATAACGTTCTCAAGGTCTAGCTTGAATTCACAGACAATAGTTGTTGGGCACAGAATAGGCACTTTATACCTTTACGCAGTGAAATATGTTCCAGTGCATAAAGCAAGAGCACTTAAATAATAGCATTACAGCGGGATACCTGTAAGTTCCTGCTTCCGACAGGAAAGCATCCAAAGGAAGAGATGACCAAAGTGAACAGCATGTCTCCGTATCATGCACAGAGCAGATTCCTGTTGTGAGCCCAGCCTGCCTGGATTACCACCAGTGGGGCTGGCACGGATACATGGGGAATAGTGGTTGTCCAAAGATATTCTTACCTCCAGTAAGGTGCACCTAAGAGGATGGATGCCCTGGCTCTTGCCCATTTGCATGTGTAGCCTGCTCCTGATCAGAAGTGGGACTCTGATTGGGTTCACATGGCTGAAAATGCTATGTAGGGATTTGAGCTCTGTGGTCCTGAAACCATCCAAAACCTTCAGTTTCCATACCCTTAAGACTTAAGGCTTTGCTGAGCTGAAGTGTCGTGCGTTGCAAATATGATTTATCTACTATGCACTGTTTAGTGACACCCACAATCTATCTTGGTTGCTGGCACTATATGCATTTTAAATGAGATAATACGTTTATTTCAGTTGCCTTTTTCATGCATCTGAAATGAGCTCTTGCCTCAGTGCAGTTGCGTGGGAGTGGATCTATTTGGGGCTGAGTATTCCCAGTCCTAGATGTCACGGATGAACTCGTCATCGTGCAGAACAGTCACCCAGGAGACCACTGATTCCCTCCAGAAACAGGTAGCCCTGGTATTGCCTTAATACTAATAGCAAAGTGAGAAATTAACAAGCCCTGCCACTTCACATGTAGAAATTATCCCCTTTAATTACTGTTTTTTCAAGCATATGTTAGAGCTGTGCAAAGATACCAATCTTTGCTTTGGAGGAATGTCCATGCCATGGACAGTCTGTTATCACAAAAGTGTTATGTGCAGGCTTCTTCCCACCCCAAAGATTTGAGAGCTGCCAGCACCTAGCAAGCACGAGCTGCTCACAACTGCAGAAGGTACCTGCCTCACTGCACCAGGTTCTCTGCATTCTATGGCAGTTGAGAGCCCACAAGAACTTACTAATCACAGAATCTTTTAGGTTGGACAAGACCCTTAAAATCATCGAGTCCAACCATTACGCTCGTTGTCCCAAGGCCACCGATAAACCCTGTCTCTGAGCTCCAGATGGCCATGGCTTTGAAACACATCCAGGCATGGCGATTCAACCTGCTCCCTGGGAAGCCTGTTCCAGGGCCTGATGGCCCTTTCTGTGAAAAAGCTTTTCTTCTTGTCCAACCTAAACTTCCCCTGGTGCAGATTTGTGAAGTATTCACAAAGGGTACTACTGCTTGAGTAAAGCAAACCTGACCCAGCGTGTATAGTCGTGCTCAGGCCCAGAGTCAGTATTTACGTGTGTCCCTCCCTTTATGGGCTGAAATTATCACCATTCTGTGACAGTGGCACACATGTTTGAAAAATAAGAGGTAGGGGTCCTGACATAAGTCTTCTGAGGTTAAACCCTTTGCCTAATTGTTAGAGACCAAGACATTTTTTTCTAGAGGATCAGTCAGAATCTCAAGAGTCTTTAGTCTGGATCCACCTTCTCCACCTTCATAAAGGTAACTCAGGGAGCAGGGTTTTTTGCAAGGCATCAACCTTTGTGAGTCCGTGACTATCTATCCCCATGTTTTCTGTCTATCAGAAACCTTTGGTCAGGATGACAGTAAATTAACGGGTCCCTCAGCTTTTGTGCGTAGGTCCATGTGGAGAGGTGTCCTCGTGCCTTTTTTCCTGCATCTCAGGCTCATGGCAGTGTGCACACCACATCACAGCACCCCAAAGACATGGAAGAGGGTACTGAATTGTTTGGAAGCCACCACAATGCGTCCTCAGTCTTACACAGCTTAGTCACATTTGAAGGTGAATTTCTGTAGACATCTACATGCTTCTAATGCGTGTGCCTGAAACACAGGGACTGATGTCCACCTTCTGTTGTTCCTGACATTTGGAAAAGGGCGTTTCTGGCTCTGATTTATTAAAAATGCTGGTACAGATATACCTCTTCTGTGTGATGAGGACTTCTCGCACAATTACCCAAGTATGTCTGATAACTAATTCAAATGGATTCAAGAGAGAATCAAATCTGAACACAGCTTTTAATAGCCAGAAGCAAATAACTAGAACACAGCCTCCTGAAGCATGTAGTGTTTTGAATGCCACAGTGTGTCCCAATACGTATCAGCTCTGCAAACACAATCAGAAAGTGCTCATCATCGTTTCAGGGCCCTACATCTTCTTTGCTCTTTTCAGTATCTATAAGAGGAGCCTCTCAGCGGCAGAGTTTTTCAAAATGACATGTTCATGGGAGTGAGCTGGAAGACAAACAAGGTAGTTATTGCACAATGTAATGAAACATGACTTGTGCTTTGCTGCAGTCAAATGACACCATATTTAATGTGGCATTTGAAATAAGAGAATCAAATAATATTAAACCAATTTCTGAGGGGTAAAAGGAAAGCTGGCCATTCGTCTTTCTTAGGCCACATAAGTGGGGCTGGATGAAGTCATAAAGAGAGGGGAGAAGGCCACAGGCCACGGCGAGCTGCGGGCACTTTGAACCCCTTGATTGAGTTGGTGCCAGTCACTTGAATAGCAGTTCAGAATTAAAGAGCTCTGTTGCATGAAGTTCTGGTCTCAAGGGTAATTGTGAGTCATGTAGCACGATGCAGGAGATTTAACTGAGGTGTATAAAATTAATCACTCCAAGTATTAAAGTTCCAGTTTGGACTTCATTTAGAGTGTTTATGAACCATATGAAGCAATATTATGCTTTCTTGTTATAAACATTATTTCAGTTATCATGTAAAATACTTTTTTAGGTTTGTTTTTTCTGCCTAGCTTTGCTAATCACTTCCAAGGGCTCAGGAGACACCAGTTACCAGACACATTTCTGTGCTGGTAATGTGATCTATTAACTAATAATCCAAACAGAATGTAAAAAATTGCTACTTAATTCTGAGACATTCAGGGAAAATGAAGTGTATTTGATTTATTTGGAAAATGTGAATAATTGCTTTTTGAGTTAGTAAGTTTCTCTTTAGCTTCTGAGTGCAATGGTGAAAGCCAGGAAGTCATGGGCATACCCAGGAAATGGGATTAGCTGGCAGTAAAGCATCAGTTGCAAAGGAAAAGAACATTACAGTTTCAAAAGTAAGACAATAAAAGCACTAAGCGGTGAAAAGCAGGAATTAACCACAAGTAAAACTCCAGAAGAAAAGCAAAAAGCGTGATGTAAAACCTGTGACAGGTAGAGGCAAGCACAAACTGTATGACGTAACAGGCAAAAAGTGTCTCTGTGGAACACAGCAGTTCTGGTAAGTGCCATGAAATGCTGGGGTTTGTTCACTGAGGAAGCCAAGGCTGTCCCGTCTGCCTGCCAGCCTGCTCCTCCTGCAGCATTCAGACGTGATCAGGTTCAGGCTGGTTTTGTCTGTGCAGAAAGTCTCTCCTGTTTTAGAAGTTGTGAGCGTATATGGGACCTGGATTGCTGAGGAAAGATTCTTGGAAGAAATGCCTCAGAGTGATATGCTGAGCACGGAACAGGGGCAAAGGATGCAGGGCTCTGTCTCCTTCCTAGGGGTAGTCTGTACGCAGGCCTTTAGCTGTAGTTCTGCTGTTGCACTGCTTTGATGAAGCCAGCACAGCTTTCTGTCTGTGGTTTTATTATTTATCACTTCAGGCAAGGCAAAACTTGAATAACTGTGATCTGACTTTCAGTGAAGTAGTTCAATATGAGCTGTCAAGCAGGAGTTAAAGTAGTGAGCAGGAGTTAAACTGTGCTCAATTGCTGCACAGCCTGCTGTGAGGCTGGTAGCGATCTCTGAGAGGTCTTACAGTCAAAGTGCATTCGCTCCTTCTGGCTACTACATGGAGAGAAAAGAACAAGATCATTTTGCTGGAGCTTCAAATCCAAGGAATTCCAGTCTGTGGAGCATATCTAAGGAGATGGTCTGGGTTCTGGGAAAGTTTTTAGCCACCTTTTTCCAGGGGGGAGGTTGGGAAGTGGCCTAAAAAGAACAAGTCTGGTCTGGGTAGGTCTCTCTTAACATTATTGTCTGGTTCCCGAAGGATGTCCCCAGTAGGATCTAGTTGTGGAGGTTTGGACAGACTGTAGAGGATGAGAGAAGGCACCAGCATATGCAGTCTGCTTGTTAGCTCTCTCCTGCTCTTACTTTCTCTCCTATCCCTGCCTTCTTCCCAGTCTCCTCTGAAAAGGAAGCATCCTGCTGATGGTAATTGGGTGACAGAAGGGTGGAGCACCAGCCTCATGGATGTGAAGCAGCCCATATGTTGGTGTGGGTGAGTGTGTGGACAAGCTTTTCCACAGAAGATGCAAGAGGGGTGAGAGTGCAGCTTGTGAAGGATGCAGTTTGTGGGGGGTGGTACTTCACAGAAAACCCCACAGAATTCAGGTCAATCTCAGCATCACCCCCCCCCAAAGCTGTTTTTCTCTTGCTGTATTGGCTATTCATGGTGGTCCATAATTCAAGTTTAGGTGAGCTCAAACCTCAGCGTCTGTCAGAGGGAAGAGCAGTAATGAGAGATTTAGCAAATTCACACTTGGTCTTCCTTGGATTGAGATGAAGTCCTTGACAGCCACTGCGACAAGTTTATATTGTTGTGGTTGAATCATATTTCTTCCACTATGTTGTGAACCCTGTAAGGAAGGTGGGAGAAAGCAGAACACAGAATCCTGAGCATTCATACACAACAGATTTTCTCTTTCCAGTCCAGGGCTAAACAGAAAATAGCGACATCAGCTCTGGAGACATAAAAGTGAGGAAGAATTTTCTTTGCCTTGTTCCTCCCAGTCCCTCCCTTGCTCCCAAATACTCTTTAGCACCAGCAGCTCCGCCAAGCCTGATGTCAGCTCTGTCTTTCCTTTAAGAGTGATGCTCCTTAATGTGGCTTTAGATGTGGCAGAAATCAGATGAAATGTCTTCAGCACCTTGAACAGGCTTCCGTTATATCTGGGCTTTTGTAGCTTTCAGAGGCCTGTCAGGCTGTCAGCTGCTGGCATCTGTGTGTGTGTGTTTATGCGTGTGTGTGTGCAAATCGCTTGGAGCACTGCGGACTGAAGCCAGCAGATCTAAAAGCTGCTTACTCAGGTGCTCATGTGCCACTGAGAACTTGACAGTAGGTGCAGTTACGTCTGACTGTCATATTGATGTAATTATTTGTCTTCCTCTATCTATGAAAGAAAACAAGTTGTCCACAAAAGTTCTCTTTCTGTCATCTAGTCTGCATAGTCTCCACCCAGAAGGTCCCCTCTGGACAGCAGTGTCTGCCACCATGAGTCGTTCAGGCCTGCTGCACCTCCATGTTTGGTACTTGAGCCTTAGAAGGTACCTTATCCCTTCACCCTGCCCCATGCTTGTCTTCACATGTACTTTGTAACAGTTTTTATTTCAAGGTCTAGGCAAGGCAGCATCCTCTCTTGCAGGCGTATAAGCTCACCAAGTGTTTTGTCAGGATGTCACTTTTTGGAGCACTGCTCTAATCAGAGGCAGAAGTCTTAGCAGCATCTAGTGGAGTGGTTCAGGCTCACGTGCTGTCAGGCACCTGCTGAGAGTATTAATGCAGCTCATGAGTGAGACGGTGAACAAACTGTCCATTCAGGTTTTTTCCATTAAACCCCAACTTTCCAAACTTAGTTTGTGTGAACCTAGATCTCTAGGACATTGTACATGGCAGCGGTGGGCTGCCCTTTGCCCAGAGTAGTAGGGAGCAACTTCCCCATCCCCTCTTAAGAAGCAGCTGTGGGCTGGCTTTTTGCTTGTGAGCAGTGTTTGAATGAATGTACTCACTACACATGCTCTGCACAGCCCGTTGTGAAGACCCAGCATGGCTGGCCTTACAGCATTCCAATAAAAACGCTGTTTTTTTTAGTCTCCAAGCAGTTGTCTGTGTTGTGTGCTCCTGGATGCCAAATTTGTAAACATTTGTACTATTTAAATTCTGATTTCAATTCCACTGCATCCCTTGATCTTCCTCTCCGAAGCTGAGAATTGTGTGGCTACTTTTGTGTGGTAACTTAGAATAGGGGCATTTTGCAGCTCGTTATTTTCTCTGAAGATGGAGGTTCTCTTCAGTCCCTTCTCAGATCATAAGGTTCCATCTTTAGGTAAACAAATGGCTTTCAAGCTAAAGGGTTGGGTGGTCAGGTTGGTTTGGGCTGTTTTCCTCTCACCGGCGCAGAAGCTGTGGCACTATGGTTAGAAAACAGATACTATTTTTAATGTGTGGTTGCAGATTCTTTCCTTTCTTTTAGTAAGAATTGGAAAAGGTAGAAAAAAGGGAAATAGCTGCAGCAGGAATAGCAGGGAAAGTTCACTGCTCAAAGCACTGTTCCCTGTGCATAGTCACATATCAGAAGCTCAAGTGTTTCTTCCATCAGCCAGGGCATCGGCCAGAGAAATCTTTGCAGCAGATGCCCAAATTTCAGCAGGGCGCCAGGGAACTTCCGTTTTACCCTTTGTCACATTTTGTAAGCCAGTAAGTCAGTGGAGCCTGAGGACAGCGCCGAGAGCAGTTTGTTCACTTATGGGACTGGTGTTCAGTTACAGGGTGAGTCAGATACTGCCTGCTCGTCTGTCTCTGAGAGAACACAGTGACTAGCTCAGGTGATCCTCCCAGCAATGTCTGACCCTGTCAGTCATTTTATCTGATGTTTAAGTCTCAAAAAAGGCCCCTAAGACCATAGAAGTTGAAGGAGAGTAGGTGCTTGGAAAGTGAGATCCAGTTCAGCGCCCACTGACAAAAAGGTGGCAGGGTGAGTTGTGGTTTTATATACCAGAGAATCCACATGAAAGGAAAGGAAAGAGAAGAAGGACTCCCAACTCAATAAAAAGATTCAGACAGGTCTCACATCTTATAACACATGAGATAATCCAGCCACGAAACACAAAGCCAAAGGTAATCAGGCTGAATTCTGCTTGCCACAGACCATCTCATTCCCTTTGTGCCTCTGTGTTCAGTTTTGCTTTCCCTGCTGTACTTGGCAGTTTGGAGAATAACAGTGTAGATAAACTGCTTTTTCCAGACCAGAGTGTGAGCAGTTAAACTCCTGATTGCCAAAATCACAAACAAATAAACTCCGTATGCCTGATTTGCAGCCCCAAACTGGGAGGATTCATATGTTGGTTATTGTGTTTGCATAACCAGAGCAGTAATGAGTAACAAGTATTAAGAGCTTTGCTTCATTGAAAGAAAAAAAAAAAAAAGAATTTCTCTCTATTTCTCAGAGCAGAATTCGAGTTTCTCACATAGCAGCAGCAGCCTACTGTGTGTTCTTGAACCAGTTGTGTGGTTGATCCCTACTTGCAAAAAATTCAAGCTGCTTCAGAAAGGCCTTGCTGTGCTGAGAACTGCAAATTCCCAGTGCTTCCAAGAAACACCAACTAACAGTTCAGTTGGAGCTCTTGTCTGGGTGTCACCATAAAGTTTCTGTGCTTTACTTTGGATTGTTCATTCTATGGAGCATGGTCTTAAACCCTAAAGTGTGATTACACCCTGTGTAATCAAGGGGTGATGTCACACATATGACAGCTGTCAGTCCCGTACTCTGGCTTCTGGACCGACTGAATTATTGATGTGTCAGAGCATGTTCAGTGCTTTACATGCAAGAGAGGTTTTGTTAGGGAGCTCTCAGATACAGCTGAGATAGACACATTGGCCAGCAGCATGGCCATCATTTGCAGTGCCAGACAAGTCACTGCTTATCTGGAAATGTGCTTCGTAGAGCTAGCCCAGCTAACTGCAGTTCCCGACTTACAGAGCTGAAGTGTTTAGGCAGGAGAAAATCCCACACCAGCACAACTTCCAGAGTTCAGTGTGTCATACTACAGCTGTGAGCTTCTGCACACTAGTCATTGTGCCTCCTTCACTTGTGGAGCAGATCTGTGCTGCCCTGAGTTGCAAACATTTTGAAGCCCAAGGTACGGGAGAGGGTGAAAGTGTCTGAAGCAGCCTTCAAAGTCTAACCTGAGTGTTTCCCAGTTCAAACATGATTGGTTTCATAAATTCATGTGTCTGTTTCTTGAAGAGCCACCCTCTGAAACACTGATTCAAAGCCTTGGTAACAGAATGCATTCTTTCTGTGGGGTTTTCCTGAAAGTATTTCATTGCACAGGGACAGAGAGAGAATGTGGTGAAGAATGTTTCCTCTGAAGTTGTCCAAAGACACAACTCTGTAATTGGAAAGCTCTGGTTAGGGTTTAGTGGTGAGGAATATCCACATCCTGAGCTGGAAAGCTGTGCTGGGCTCTGGGGAAACTCTGTCACCATTAGTTCTAAGTCAGTGCTTGTTTTGTTGGGCCTCCTTCGTATTGAACCTGTGGCAGTTGCCAGATATCCATGGAGTCAGCAAAGCAGCTGACAGAAAGGTCAAGGCATGTGTGTGAGTCTGTTTCCAGAAACCATTTCAAAATGTGCCTCCTCCCTGCATAACTGATACGAGACACCGAGATGCCTGCTGTAATCGCCGTTTCACTGGGAGCTACACATGCATGATGTGTGGCTTCGTAATCCCATATATTAAGAAACTCCGCATCCTTGAGTCAGGCTGCGCTGCTCCTGCACCATTTCTCTGAACATGCCTCAGAGTATTAAAGTCAAGGCTTAGGATGTAGACTCTGGAGCTCCAAACCCAGTGCGGATAGTTGGAGCTGCTGTGATGTTAGAATCATCTTTCTTTAGAAAGGAGGCATTTTCAGTCACGCTGAAAGTCAGAGCCACACGCTTGATACGAGGAAAGCAGGAAAATTGAAGCCTGATGTAACTACCTTTTGGGTGTTCATGACATTTGACAAGTTGAATGGCAAAGGTAAAGAGTTAGAGAAGAGGAGATGAAACGGATAGAAAACCACCTCACAAAAGGAGGCAAAAGGTTGGCCATAAAAAAAAGCAGAAAATAAAGAAACAAAACATCTTTTCAAGTTGGGGAAAAAAACCCCGAAAAAAGGTTTTGATGAATAAAGTGCCAGAGTTGCAGGAGTTCAGTTTGCAGAACGTGCCCAGGTTGGGAATGCACGTAGGAGCTCTCCACTGTGTCTGAACCTACAGCCGTCTGCTAGAAATTCTGTGAAAACAAGTTTCTTCATGGTGTTTCAATACCTCTGTGCCTGGCGATTGTCCAGCAGCAGGAAGCTCGAAGGGAGCAGTGTGTAACAGATGCTATCTGTGTGCATGTTTCAGTGTATAAATACTCTCAGTCCTTCCAAGTTTTTCCGTTTCCATCACATTTTGGGGATTCATTTGGCATTTGCCAGTCAAACAGGGTCTTTCTGGGATGTATTGGTACTGAAGCCTTGCAATTAAACTTTTTTTGCTGAATATATTCATTGTTTGTCCTAGGAAAAGGAAATGCTTCAGAGAAATACATAGGTTTGTTAAAAATAGGGTTCCTTCCGTACTTTTGTAGACACTGTTTTATTAATCTAGCAATCCCCAGTCTGTGCACAGGGTGCTAACTGCCAGCGCTGCTTCCTCTGTGCGAATGGGAAGAGCCACACAAGAATTTGTACAGGGCCTCAAGTCTCCAACCCTGCCCCTCAACAAGGAGAAAGGTCAAATCACACCAGCAATGTTTTCCTCCAGCACCATGTTCTGTGAGAGCATGCAGAGCACTGGTGTTGCCCTTTTCTCAGTGTCCGTTCCTTGGGACAGGATCACAGAATCACTCTGGATGGAAAAGACCCCTGAGATCATCAAGTCCAAGCATCTACCCTACCTTACAAATTCACCCCTAAACCATGTTCCTTAACACCTCATCCAAACGATCTTTAAACACATCCAGGGATGACGACTCAACCACCTCCCTGGGCAGCCCATTCCAGTGCTTGACCACCCTTTCTGTGAAAAAATTCTTCCTGATATCCTGTCTAAACCTACCCTGTTGTAACTTGAATCCATTCCCTCTTTTTCTATCACTAATTGCTTATGAGAAGACACCAGTACCTACCTCTCCACAAGGTCCTTTAAGGGAGCTGTAAAGAATTATGAGGTCTCCTCTCAGCTGCTTCTTCAAACTAAAAAGTCCCAGCTCTCTCAGTCTTTCCTGATAAGATTTATTCTCCAGGCCCTTCACCAGTTTAGTTGTCCTCCTCTACACCTGCTCCAGCACCTCCACATTTCTCTTGTATTGAGGTGCCCAAAACTGGACACAATACACAAGATGGGGCCTCACCAGTGCTGAATACAGAGGGACGATAACCTCCCTACTCCTGCTGGCCACACTATTTCTAATACAAGCCAGGAAGCCATTGGCATTCTTGGCCACCTGGGCAAGCCACTGCTGGCTTACATTCATCTTCTTGTCTATTACAACCTCCAGGTCCCCTCTGCCAGATGGATCCCCAGCCACACCTCCCCAAGCCTAGAGCATTGCATGGGGTTGTTGTGGCCCAAGTGCAGGACCTGGCACTTGGCCTTATTGAAGCTCCTGCCATTAACATGGGCCCATTGCTCCAATCTCTCCAAGTCTCTCTGAAGAGCCTCCCTACCCTCTGGCAGATGAACACTCCCACCTAACTTGGTGTCATCTGCAAACTGACTAATGATACACTCTGCATCCTTATCGAAATAATCAATAAAGATGTTAAACAGAGATGGTCCCAACACCAAGCCCTGAGGCACAGCACTTGTGACAGGCTGCCAGCTGGATTTAACTCCATTAACCACGACTCTGTGGGCCCATCCATTCAAACAGTGTCTTATCCAGCAGATTGTATGCTCATCCAAGCCATGAGCAGCCAGCTTACCAAGAGTTCCATGTGGAACAGTGTCAAAGGCTTTTCAGTCCAGGTAAACAATATCCACAGCCTTTCCTTAGTCCAATAGTCAGGTCATTCTTTCATAGAAGGAGATGAGGTTCGTCAGGCAGGACCTGCCTTTAATAAACCCATGTTGACCGGGCTTGATTGTCCTGTATGTGAAGTGCAGTGGCACTTGAGATGATGTGTTCCATGACCTTCCCTGGTACCAAGGTCAGACTGACAGGTCTGTAGCTTCCTGCATCCTCCTTTCTGCCCTTCTTGTAGATGGGTGTTACATTTGCCACCTTCCAGTCCATTGGGACCTCCCCAGCTAGCCAGGATTTTGAGTAAATAATGGAAAGTGGCTTGGTGGCACATCTGCCAACTCTTTCAGCACCCTTGAGTGCAACCCGTCTGGCCCCCTAGACTTGTTTATGTCTAAGCGGTGTAGCAGGTTGCTGACCACTTTCTTTCCAACTGTGATGGCCTTATTCTGCTCTCCCTGTCTCTCTCTCAGCTCATGAGGCCTTTTGTCCAGGGAACACCGAGTTCCACTGCTAAAGACTGAGGCAAAGTAGGCATTGAGCACCTCAGCCTTTTCCACAGTTTGGGATGACATACAAAGCCATCCCAAACTAAAATGTTTGGGGAAATTGCAAGTGTCTTGTACAGACATGTGAACTGGTGTAGAAAGGAACAAAGATAAAATGCAGAGTCTCTGCTGCAGCAGACTGATGTGTTGAAGATTGTTCTGTCAGATGGTAAATGCAGTTAAATGTAAATAAAGCAGATTTTCCCATTTCAGTTTTGTTAATACAGACAGACGTAGCTGGTCATTCCCAGTCCCTGAGAAAGACTGAACGGGTTAGCAGTGAGCCTTCCCGTCACCACCGTCAGTGATGATTATTAGTACAAAATATTCCAGCATCTGGCTGAGACACAGCTTGTAACGGCCCATTCACTAGCAGTGAGATCCGTGAAGCCTTGTGACCAAATATCCAACCAAAAGTCCGTTTATTTAGTCGTGAGCTCAGTACTCAGCACAAGGAAGGGAGCTGGCAGAAGCTGAGTGAGTCAAGTGGAAGCACAGGGTGATTACGTGGCAGAAATTGAGTAGCTTTCTGAGTGGATACACAAAACAGATGAGAGCTCTGTTTTAATTCCCATCTTGCAGCCAACTCCTGGTGTTCCCAAAGACTAATCTCTTCTTCCTGCTATTACCTGTTTGGTGACAGACAGGTAAGCAGCATCTTCTCTTTGTGGTGCTAGGGCAAGGGGTCATGAAGGGCCAGCTGTTAGCACAGAAGGAGACCTGGAGATGCTCAGGTACTGAAGGTTGTCCTGTGGGTGTTGCTGGGCAGAGCACCAGCTGTCAGACGCATGCGGAGGGGCCAGGAAGGGATTTCACAATCCTCCCTGTCATAATTCAAGATCCCCACCTTGTTGGCATCAGGCTGAATTTGTAAAAGCCTCAGTAGCAGTGAGTAAAATTAATAAATAATTAATAATGGCAGCATCTCAGATCTCCCAGGAGGAAGGAGCACAAGAATATGATGGAAGTATCCCTGTTGCCTATGGGATGGTGGGGACAAGAGTGTTTACTGCTCATGGGCACCATGTTATTGCAACAAGGCACTGGAGGGTTTTAAGGCCAAAACCTGAGAGATGCTGAAGGTGAAAACCTGTTTTCACTGGTGTTTCAGGCAAAATGGGATTTTTTTTCCCAAAAATGTGGCTAGAGGTTCTTTATGCAGGTATCATGTCAGTCCCACTAAAGGGTTTGGGGGAAAAAAGGAAGCTGGACAAAAGAGCTTTAAGCAAAAAGGCCCAGAGGAAATGGAGAATTAAAGATCGTCATTTTTCACAGCGAGGATCATTAGATGATTTGTTCGAAATGTGATTGCAGTGGAAGATAATATGTCCATTGAAAAGATGGGCACCCTCATTTCTGGGTGAGAAAGCAATAGTGAACGTTGTGATTGATAGATTAGGAATGGCAGACTGAGAAGATGAGGGGATGCATGTTTTGTAGAAATCACCTCTTTGCCAGAATTTCTGACCTTCTTGTAAAATTCTAAGCTACTTTCCTTGAAAACTGGGAATTAGAGGAGTAACTGTGGCTTGCTAACTGATAGTACACTTCAGTGTCCTCTGGACCATTCAGGGGAGGGGACTGTTTATCCTGCTTGTTGACTATCTTTCGGTGTTTCGTAATGGCATTGTTTTGAAGTCTCTTAGGAAAACATAGCTCAAAACACAAATTTTTTTAGAGAAAAACCTCCCCTGAACATTAAGCAAATTCACTGCCAGTTTAAACAGCAGTTTCCTCACGACAGTTATGAACTCATCAGCAATTAAAGGTAGAAGAGACAATTTTGTTTCAATCATAAAGACAGAATCCTGCACCCTGGTTGTTCAGCGCTAGGTCATCTATTTCAAAGGGCATATGGAAGCTCTTCTGTGCCAGTAAGCACATCAGAAAAGAACTGTAGCAGATGAGAAGAAACTTAAACTGCAGGGCGTGTCTCAGCATGGCTGATGAAAAGGAGAGAAGGTGATAATTGATGCTCTTCACAAGAAGTTTGCTAAACCCAAGGATTTAAGAAAAAAACATTGTACTCTCCTTTGTTGTTCTGGGCTGATAGGAATAAATGAGTGATATCTGTGAAATGCCATTGCAGAGATATTTATTTTGTGCAACATCTGTGTATCAGGCAAAATGATCGAGTGATGCTTTGGAATGTGGGAGGATATGTTGGCAAATAAATTTTGTCAGCAGCAGAAGAAAGGTCTCGATCATTGCCTAGACAAATACAAATGGAACCAAATTCATGAATACAGACCCTGCTCTTTAAAATGCACTTCTGATTTACTTTTTCTGAACTAGGTCTTCTTAACTGGCTTCACTTGCTTCAGTGCTGGTAGTGATGCAGATAGAGAGCGTGGCGTTACCAAGGTCTGAGCACCCAGGTGAGAGGGACAGCAGCAACTGAGGTGTGTAAGATCAGCCTGCAGTAAGCTGTCTGTCCTCCATCAGCTGTGTCTTCAGGATTATCTCAGTAGAGTAGGAGCAGGGTGGATGCTCAGGGTCCTCTGTGACATCCGTGTAGGGAGCTGGTGACCTAATGGCTTAACTGGAATGCATCAGAGCTTTGTGTAGGGCCTTTCACTCATGTTTAGATGGGACCTTGGGCTGATTGACCATGGTCAGAGCTGAATTCCAGCTGACTGCCCTTTCCTCCAGAGCCTAGATCAGGAGTCCTCAAACCCCCGGGGTCTCCAATGCAGCTCACCAGTATTTACAGAACCCCTCCCCCCACCCCACCAGGGATTGGGGGGCAGAAACTGAGTAGCTGCAGATGACTTCCTGCCGACTGCCTGGCCGGGCTAAGGAGGGGGGCGGCAGCATCAGCAAGGTGGGAGGCTCCCTCATATCTCCCTCCCTCCCTCTAGCTCCCAGGCAGGACAAGCCAGCCAGCACAAACCAGCCAGCACCAGTGGGACTAACTGATGAACACTTGCATCACTTGCTACAACTAGCAGTGACAAATATGGAACCTAACATTGACCATCTCATTAGCCAAAAGCAGGCCCATAGTGCACATTGAAATATTATTTGTTTTTGTTGGTTACAATTGTTCATTTTAAATACTGCATTCATTTTCCTGTTTTCTGTGCACTACTACAAATAAAATATGTGCACTGTGCATATGAATTAGTTCATTTTTTCCCCAAACTATAGCCCAGCCCCCGACAGTGTCTGAGGGACAGTGAACTGGCCCCCTGTTTAAAAAGTTTGAGGACCCCTGGCCTAGATTATAGTCAATAAGTTGATGTGACATCTTTCTTGCTCTCATTCACCAAGGCCACTGTCATTTTAATTGCTCCTGCCCAAGGAAGCTCAGCTCTGGGAAGCTGTATCTGAATAAGGCAGATCCTGCCTCACACAGGAGTCACTGCTAAAGCTGTCACTGACTGCAGTGGTGGAACAGCAGAGCCTGAAATTTTAAGCCCAGGCCACTGCAGTTGGTAGTACAGCAGTTAGGATATTTTATCTTACAGATGAGATCGCAGCATAATGCAAACTGGGTGGTACTTGCAGACTAGTTCCACCTTCAACAGCAACACTCATTAATTCCTGTTGGATCCAAGTTGTTGTGGTTGTTCATGCACCTACTGAAGAGATTTTATCATCTCGTTCTATTTAGTGTTGTCACTCTTTTTGTTCACAGCAGAACCTGACTCACTTAACGTTTAAATTAGATGTAACAGCAGTAGAAGTATGAACTTACCAATTACATTTAACGCATTGCATGGTCACAGGCTTCAGCTGTAATTGTGTTTTATTAAGTACTCTATAAGCGGAAGCCGACAGTTCTCGCTAGAAGGAAGTGCAAAGCAAAGCTGACCAGTATGTTCTCATTTAAGAGTTTCTAATGGCTCTGTCAGACATATCTGTCTCAGCTGATTGCAGATCGCATGTATTGGAAAGAGAAAGGAATACAGGATCCTTAGAAAGGGACCCTGTGCTCCTGGTTAGGAGGAGGTCCATTACAGTCTTTCCAGCACTCTTAAGTCTCATCAGTGGCAGAGGTAGGACGAGATGCAGAGATACCAAAGGGCCTAAATGCTGATTCATTGCCTGACCCAAACATCCCTAAAACCTGCAGTGGTTTCAAAGAACGTTTGATCCTAGATCTATTCTAGAGATTTGTGAGGGAAAGCAATACTGTGCAGAGGGATTTTTGAAGTTTAAATCATGAAGCATATCAACAGAGGTTAGCAGAGGTCCCCTCCATTATTTCAAAACGGTGACACTAAACCCTGACAAATCTTAGAGTTCCTAGCCAGGCACAAGTGTTTCACAGGAGCAGGCAGGTTTTCCTACAAGCTTTTAATACAGTTGTCATTTGTTACTAGACCTTCCTACTGCATTTGACACTTTCAACATTTTCAAGTCCTTCTTGAAGTATCTTCTGCCCAACTTTCTTAAAAAAGTTATAATCAGCAACTTTTGTCCTGAGGAGTGTTTCATGTTTGAAATCAATGGGTTCTTGAAAGAAGCTATGATATCTCTCAAGCATGCTTTCGTCACAACAGAGAGGATCACACCAGTGAGGATCAGCTGCTGTTTGCATTGCTTTGAACTCGTACTTTGTTAAACTGGCATTCAGCATTTATCATTCTTCCATCACAGGCAAGTTACTTCTTACTTTAAATTTTTAATGTGTTTTAAATGTTAAGATCAGTGTAAACAGTACTAATTATTCCACTTGTAAAACAAGACAGAAAATAACTGTGGTTTTATCTCAGATTAACATTGTGAAGTTAATTTTTTTAATACTTGTAGTAAGTTTTGACCCAAAGAGTCACTTTAAATGTTTTCACTTGGAGTCTCCCTGATGAAGAGACACAAGGCTATTATTAAAGGCCAATTTAAGTGTTCTCTGTGGTGAGGGGAGAAAAGGAGAGCTTCTTGGAGAGATTCAGAGCCCTCTGAAGTAGGTGCCTGCTTTGGCATCTCCCTTTAGAAAGGAGCAGCCGTCCCTTAGCTGCCATCAGTACCTTGTTTTTGTGACCCCCTCCTGCACCCAGAGACTCTCAATCCTCACAGAGGCTTTTAGCATAATCAAGTGTTAAATCATCATAGGCTTTAGAAGCCATACCTGTTGTGATATGTTAAGACAGAGGGGAAAGCAGCTTTCTCTGAATGTAAAGGTAAAAGGTCTTTAGAGTACCTGTATGAGAGGAGGGGACCACAAGTTTTATCACAGAAAACAACTTTACTGTGAATTTCCATGCACTACTCTGATTCTAAGGGGAACAATTGGCTTTAGAGGTTCTCAGGACATGAAATCATGCACCATGTAAGCAGATTCTGGCCTCAGTTGGTCAGAACTGAGACTCTTCTCCAAAAGAGCCAGATTTAAAGAAATAATAAATAAACATGGTGTGTGATGATGCTGCCACGCTGCACATAGTAAACCAGCCTGGATGCTGCCATTAGCAATGCCACTTGTTATGCAGGGGCAGAATGTCATTTATGAAGAACAGTCCTAACTTGCTGCAGCACGTTTTATACAGCTGTTTATAATAGATGCTGTTATTGTTGATGCTGTGTTGTTTTGTGGCAGTGATCTCCCCTGAAACAACCCAGAGTCTGTTTTACATTTTAAGATATAAACCTGTTCCTTTTAGTGCAGCTGACAGTGCTCTTGTTTCAAGCTGCACTTAAATAAAACTCTTTCAACCTACCCGCACCAGGCACAGAAGTGTCTGCTTACACACTTGGAGTCATAGAATTGCATAGGCTGGAAATGACCTTTTAGTTCCTCGAGTCCCCCCATTGCCACCAAGGCCACTGCCAAACCTTGTTCCTCAGCTCCAGATCATCACAACCGTGAAACATGTCCAGAGATGGCAGTTCAGCCCCCTCTGGGCAGCCTGTTCCAAGGCCTGATGGCCCTTTCCTTGGAGAAGTTTTGGGCAGCCTGAAGCAGGTTGTAGGTGCTTTTTGTAGTTCACCAGTGCAGATGTTACACTAGTTTTTGAAGGACTCAGGCATGAAAAATACGTAGCTGTTTGCAATATGCACCAACCAAAACCTGTACAGTTTGTTGTTCGCTTCCTTGTGGACAGAGTTTCCACCCGAATACCCAAGGTTTTCATCTTGGAAATTCTGGACTCAGGAGTTAGTAAAGCCTAACCAGAAATTCTCATCACAGTCCCTGCTGTATGTCTGTTCCCATCCAGGGCAACATGACTGCCTTGTTACCTAAGAGGAGGCTGATGTGGAATTGGGAATTCTTGAGATTCAGAAGCACAAACAGATGAAAAAAATTAATAACTCAGTTTGTGAGAACAGACTTCCATAACTTTCTCACAACTGTAGGTTGAGATGAGGAAGTGTTTGCTCTGGAGCTTGCATTAGCGCTGTGTGTCAGAAATGTCCCCTCTCCTTTCCGTTCTTCATCACAATTCCAGTGCTGAAAGTGTGGGTTTTTTTTCCCCCTTGCCCTCCTGGGGCTGCCTGCATTTAAAAAAAATACTGAACACCAATTAATTTGTCTAATTTACATGAAAAAGTGCAGAAGATGTCTCCTTTTTTTTCTCCATAATTAACTATATTTTGCAATTCATTAAAATTCTGCAGCCCTTCACATAATGGAGCCCTATTCACTACATAGGAGATAAGTGCTTAATTCCAAAAGGGGCAGACGGAGAAGGCAGAAAGGAAGTGGAGGAGGGCAAGATTAGCATTTTGTATATTAGTGATGCATATTCATGAGGAAAAATTAAGACCTGCCAAGTCATGTTGCCTTTAAATTTATTTTGTGGGGTATTCACCACACTTACCTCAACAAATGGTTCGTGTGGGGTTTTGCTGGTTTTAATTGAGCAAGACCACAGTGAGGGGCATTTTAACGACACTGAGGTACACATGGCATCCGGGCGTGTTCCCCAGCACTGCACTCCCTGCACTGCCACCATCCTGATGATTTGGGAGCTTGGAACCTACCAATGGACCCCAGAAGGTCCTTCAAAGCAGACTGTTGAGTTATTTGAAAATTCTTTTCTTTTATAGTGCAGCAGAGTAGGCTAGAGAGTCACCTGTGCACGTCTTTCTTTGTGTTTGTTAATAACTTATTCTCGCCTCTGAAAGGCCAGAGCAGTAGTAGGCAACACCATGTGCTATGTGTAGAGGAAAAACAGCTCTTGGCAGAATTTGGAGGTGTCCCCAATGTGGGGGAGAAGTTGGCAGCTTGCTGGAGGACAGCCTTGCTGGGGGATGTCACTGTTGTGGGGAAGCTCACCCAGCACTTGCCAGGCTGCTGTGTTTGTGTCCAAGCTTGTTGAACTTTGAATTTCTTTGTGTCTTTGCAGACAGCAGTGACCATCTGCTGGAAGTCTGTTGTTTCACCCTCTCTTGGTACAGACAGTCCCTTGTGGGATGAGATGGCCTTCCCAAGCACTGCTGTGTCAGCCTCTTGCTCTTGAAGTTTCCCTGCAGTGATAGGAGGAACTGTGGACAAACAAACCTGCTGGTTGCAAGGGACAGACATTCTTTACTTTTGTTTGCACAATGTAGGACTAACTAATGAGTGGCTGTACTTCCTTTTCTCTGTCCTGACCAGAGTAGTTGAGATTGGATCAGCCCCCCTTTTCACCAGTCAAAGCCATCAATGTTTTGCTGTTCAGCAGCTGGTGACCCCTGACAGGATCCATGGCAAACACCTGTCCAGGGTTTTGCTCTTCACTTCCCTCCTGGCTCTGTCTTTCTCTCATATTTGGTGACTCAACCACAGGCTGCCCAGGAAGGTAGCCGAGTCACCATCCCTTGGTGTGTTTTAAAGTTGCATAGATGAGGTGCTTAGTGATCTGCTTTAGGGGTGATAAATATAATAGTAGGATTAAAGGTTGGACTTGATGATCCTATAGGTCTTTTCCAACCTAAATCAGCCAGGTATAAGTGGCAGAGTATTTTGTAGCCCTTCAGCTGCTTTGGTGCAGGGGGTGTTCACAGTCTTGCGAGGGACCTCCTATTGACCAAGTCATACCATGTGCTTTGGCTGCTCCATTCCTTTCCCCTCACATCTGTTTTATTTCAGCTAAAGATCAGGAGGACAGCCAGTGCTATAGACACAGTTTTGAGAGCCACTAATGTAATTGATTTCGGTTTTGAATTTTG
Source organism: Rhinopomastus cyanomelas (assembly GCA_013400115.1). Classification (NCBI taxonomy): domain Eukaryota; kingdom Metazoa; phylum Chordata; class Aves; order Bucerotiformes; family Rhinopomastidae; genus Rhinopomastus; species Rhinopomastus cyanomelas. Next base: position 190,605 of record VXBP01005456.1, on the reverse strand, counting down.
CCCCCCTCCATCCAAGTCTCCTGAATGCCAAAACTTGAAGCAGTAACAGAAAAATTAGATTTGTTGGAAACAATTCTGCTTTTCCCAAAGATCTGCAAGTTCAGCTGTGACCCCAAAATAAATCACAAGGCTGCTTATTCATGTCTGCCTCACAACTTGTACAGGCACAACCCCTTGGCAGTGAGACCAGCAGAGGCCTTTGTCACTAACACAAAACGCTGCGATTCACAACAGCCCTTGAGGCATCTGGGTTCCAAAGGATCAATATTTACCTGGGAGTGAGTCTGATCTACAGACATTCTCATCTGTAAATTAGAAGTTTCCTGAGCGACAGAGCTGTGCAGCAAACAGGATTTAGAAGCAGCAGCAGACCCTACCCCAGCTCTCACTCCCAGCCAGCATCACTGTACTTTGCTCCTGCTTCACTGCACAGCCCTAAGCACTTCCACAGGAGAGGGCTGGAGAAATGGGTCACATAGCTCTGATTTCCTGAGCTGTCCCAGCACCTAGGGAGTGCCAGCAAGTGGTGCTTGCAGACACTTGAAGTCTCTCTGACCAGTGCTGGAGTTACCAGCTGGATCCCAGTACAGGTACATTGGTCCCACCTCAGGTGTTTGCCCAGAGCAGGCTATGTGGCTCCTTGAGATCTGTTGTGGGAGTGCTTTTAGTTCTCAGATAATGTCTGTTACTGTCTGGATCTTGTCCTTTCTTTGCTCAAATATAATCTGGCAGGTTTTCATCACTCTTTTTCTATGATGCCCAAACCTTTGGGATACATTTCCAATACTGAAAATTGAGGGGCAGTATGAATAGTGGTAGCATGGTCCTAGATGTAAGTTTTCCTGTTAAACTGGTGCTCTCCCCGCTGGCTAATGAGCAGAGGACCCCAGCAGCATTGCTTAGTTGGTTGGAAGCACCATGAGCATGCACTGCAGAATTCTGTGCTTCACTAAATGAGCTTACGCCTTACCACTGCTGTCCTGCTTGGACAAGTCAGTTGCTCTGTGACTCCCAGCTGAAAAATGGCAGTTCTTATCGGGTAGGTATATCACGAGTAATAACCGGTGACGAGGAGGCCGCCATTAACACTGGCCCATTGCTCCAATCTATCCAAGTCTCTCTGAAGAGCCTCCTTACCCTCTGGCAGATGAACACTCCCACCTAACTTGGTGTCATCTGCAAACTCGCTAATGATATACTCTGTGTCCTTATTGAGATCATCAGTAAAGATGTTAAACAGAGATGGTCCCAAAACCAAGCCCTGAGGCACAGGACTTGTGACAGGCCACCAGCTGGATTTAACTCCATTAACCACCACTCTGTGGGCCAGTCTCTTCAACCAGTGTCTTACCCAGCAGATTGTGTGCTTGTCCAAGCCATGAGCAGCCAGCTTATCAAGGAGAATTCTATGTGGAACAGTGTCAAAGGCTTTTCAAAAGTCCAGGTAAACAATATCCACAGCCTTTCCCTTGTCCAACAGTTAGGTCATCCTGTCATAGATCAGGCAGGACCTGCCTTTAATAAACCCATGCTGACTGGGCCTGATTCCCTGGTTGTCCTTTAAGGCAACCATTTCCTTTCTAGGAAGCAAGCTTGTTCTCTGCCTGTGTTTACCCAGTTATTCCTCCTGGGGAAAAAAGAGGAAAAATTAATTCCTGCTGCTGCTCCAGTGCCTTCCTTGGCCAACACCTGGCAATAGAGTCACAACCCTGGAATGTGACAAACTCTCTGCTATCACTAGGCAAAGTAGAGTGGCAAGGAGTAAGACCTTTTCTTTCTTTTACTCTTAAGCAACCCAAGGGAAGTCACGCCAGCTGAACCCCACAGAGCTGGAAGCCACACCTGGCTGTAGGCAGAGATGCACCAGGAAAAGCAATTTGCCTTCAGGTGACACCCTTGCTGCCAGCCAAGTCTGCCGTCAGGACTGTGGGTCTAAAGTTCCAGCATGTGCACCGTGTTTCTCTAAACCCCAGGCTAATTATTTAAAGCTCTTAGAGCAGTGAGAGAGGATATTATCAGAAAGAGCCAAATAGACCTAGATGTGTCATCTGATCTCAGCAAGAAGACGCCACAGTGACAGAGAAGAAGAGGCTGCAGCAGGTAGAAGTGAGGAGGAGGCAGGAGTGAGCCAGAAAGGCCCCTGCTGCAGAATGTGGGCAGAGCAAACCAGCATCCCAAGCTGTATGCTCATCTTGTGTGTTTGTATGGTGCTCACTGGCTAGCTTCTCCATGAAATATTAACAGGTATTGACTCAAATTGAGTAGTCTATCCAGATTTATTGAGCTAAGAGTTAAATACCGACTGAGGCAAAACCACTGGAACATTTGCTGTATATATTGCTACTTCCATTCTGTGTATCTTCACTGCTAAGTACCCTGAGAACACTTAGGGGGAAAAGTTGCATATATATATTTTTATATGTAGAAATAAAGGTTTGTAAAGAAAGAATCAGGCTGAAATGAACATTGCAGTTAGAAGAAGTAATACAGCAATCACCAGAGCTCAGAAAAAGAAAAATTACCTGTGTTTCTGTTTCATTCTCATTCCATTCCCAGCTGAGGTAATTACATGTTCCTGAAATCATGTTTTAAAAACACTGTTTGAAAGAACAGAGCTAATTTTTATTTGTGTTGGTTTTTCCAGAGATTTCATACTGCTACCAAGACATACTCTGAAGTTCCACATAGGCAGCTCATTTGCAGCTCATGCATGAGTATTTATGAAGTACTGCTTACTTACTTCAGGAGTAAGCAGTAAGACTTCGCTAGGGTCTGTGTCATCTTAGGAAGACATTCCTCACTCTAAGGGTGCTGAGGCACTGGAACAGATTGCCCAGGGAGGTTGTGGCTGTAGCCAGGTTGGATGGGACTCTAGGCAACCTGGTCTGGTGAGAGGTGTCCCTGGCCATGTCAGGGTGTTGGAACTGGATGATCTCTGAAGTCCTTTCCATTCTTAAACCTTTCCTAAACCTTTCTGTGATTCTGTGATCACTGCATGGCTCCTAATAGCCTGGATGCTGAATTCAAGGATCCTTGTTCTGTCAGATTTGCTTAATCTCCTGTTGATTTATAGTACATATATGCCTGATCTGGGGTTTTGGTTTTTGCTATAGGACAGAGTCACTTAAGTATTTTCTTTAAGATGATGGCCGGGTGGCATTTTTATGAGCCACAGTTAATGTGTATTCTAATTAGAAAAAAAAAACACCAGCCACATTTACAGAGTTCTAATGTAGATATCAAGAGGGTTTATCTAATAGAAAGCAGTTGTGGCTATGGATCTGCATTTATAATCCTGGCTGCTTAGTATGCATTAAGGTCAGAGCTGGCACTTAGTTGATTTTAGACACTCTGAGAGCACATCCAAAAATGCCAGATAACTTTTGCACTGATAGATGTGGTTTATGTTAGTGACGACAAATTGCTTCCCATGTAGCTCACATGTGAGCTCGCTGTACCTCTTACAGCAGAGCTGTTCAAGATTGCCGTAGCAAGAGGGTGTCAGCATTTCCCTTCCAGCCTCCTTCACTGAGCAGCTTAGAATTTGGCTGTAAAATCTCAGTCAAAGCAGAAATTAAATGGATCAGGTGTTAACACAATTTGAGGGGGTTACTCCTCATCAGCTGTTCCATTTCAGCAGAACAGCTTTTCACAAGGCAGACAACCTCCATGAATTCTGCAGATATTGATAAAAACAGCAACTTCTTGAGACCCTTCTGAAAAAGCCACTACAAGAGCCTCCTCCTTGTGCTAGGTTAGGAACATAGATTCAGGGTATCACCTTTCCTTTCCTCTTGGTATCCCAAAAATAATATGTGTTACATTGTAAACCCTAAAGAACTCAGAAAGAAACCCCTCACCCCACAAAGAGCTGCTCAGGGAAACTGAGTAGTTAAAGAGCTATCAGCCTAGGCTATTGTTTTCTTAATGGATCACTTGCATAGACAAAGCCTTCAGCAGGCTGCAAGGGCCATGAAGCCCCAGGGCTGAAACCTAAGATGCTGGGGGGGGGGGGTTGTGCTCAGTTTAGAGGGGGGTACCAGGGGGTGTTCCAAGGTGCCCTGCTCAGCCGTTCCAGGTTGGGGGTGGATTCAGACGCGACAGTAGCACCGCGGCCCTGGTCCCAGCCCTAGCCAGGCTGGAATGCTGCACTGACAGCAGTGATGGCGTAGGATGGTGGCAGCATCTTCCACCTCACTGCCACTGTGAGGCATTGGTGCTGTGCCGTAACAACAGAAAGCCCTTCCCCCACCCACGCTGTGAGGAAACCACTGATGCCCATTCCTCCTAGCATCAATGAGAAAATGAAGCTGTTACAAGCCTGAAGATGTCAGATGCCAAGATAACTTTAAAGAGGGAGAGCCCAAAGCTCAGAGAAGGAGAAGGAAGGTCCCTGCTGGACATGGCCATGTGGCTGCTGCCATTGTGTGCTCACCACATGGGCAGCCATGTGGCCGTCACCATCTTGACTGATTAAACAATAGAAGGAGAAACTGTCATTTTGCTGCTGATAAAAATGGAAATGCCTACATAATTCTTTGCTCATTTTTTCTCAGAAATGTATGTAATGACCTTATGGTGAAGGTTTCTGGTTTGTGGGTTCGAACTTGCTTGGGCTTTTTCTTCTTTCTGTACATAGCTACAGATTGAATAAACCCCTTTTGTTTCCCTAAGCTGCTCCATCACCTGGTAAATTCTATCCTACCTCAAGGCCTGGCTGCCTTTCTTTCTGTTTCTGTTTGGTTTGAACTTGTGACACTCCTTAAGTCACCAAGTGCTGATGCTCACCTTGTAGGCTCCTGCTGTGCTCTAACCCTCTGGGTTTGTTTATTTACAGCATTGGGCTCGTTGTGAACCAGCTTTTTGTGTTGACTTCATGGCCACTCGATTCTGAGTCAGTGATGAAGAGACCAAAAGACCTTTGTGCTTCATATGTTTTCCCCTTCCACCAAATCTTATCTTCTTCCCTTGTTCCTACATACCCTCTGTTTCTCTAGGACACATCCCAAAAGAGATGATCTTATACATCACCAGGGTTCAGGTCCGTGCCTTACATGGATCATGGAGCTCAGGGACAAGGTTTAGCAATGGGCTTGGAACACTTGGATTAATAGTTGGACTTGATAACCTTAAAGGTCTTTTTCAACCTAAATGATTCTGTTTCTGTGATTTCTAAGCCTTGAGGTATTTGCTTGTCTTGAAAGACCTTGGAAAAAGATTTGCTGTAGTTATTTTGAGTCTTTCCTCACTCTGCCCACGTGCTTCCATTGAGATGTGTTCCCAGGTGCTGTGCTCCTCTAACAAGTGTGTCTGCAACATAATTTTGTATATTGTGTAGGGCAGGAAACCTAATTTCCTTCATTTCTTCCAGCTTTGTGTGTATTTCTGGATAAATAGTTAATGAATAATGAAGATAAGCCACTTTGCTTCATTTGAAAATACTACTACTTGTTTTGATAATGAAAATAAGGTGTATTTTATGTTGAAAGAAAGAGAATTCCTCCTCTGCCATCCCTTTATCTCAGGTGTGCTCAGTAATTGGAACTGGGAAGAATTTCCCTTAGGAGGATTTCCCATAAATCTAATTAAGAGAGGCTTGGGGGATTTTTTTGAGCAGTAACCCAACAATTCCTACAGTATAAAAGCACCTTGTGTCAGTCGGCAAGAATCCTCTGAACTGCCTGAAAGTTCGAGCTGGAAAAAAAAGCTGAGCAGCAGAAAAGGTCCTTGGTGTCTCTTGGAATCATCATCCAGAACAGTGTTGTGAGAGGACAGTTGTCATGATAATTGTACATCGGTGTAGAAAGCTCTGAGACTTGGAATGCTCCCCTCAGCAACATTGATCCAAACTAACAGCACTGGTTCTTAGCGCAATTAAGTTGTAAATGTGACTGTAGTCGGTGTGTTTGAACCTGTCTTAAACTTTCCCCCAACTGATAACCCACAAACAGCTGAGGACTGGAAGGCTGGTGACCACTTGCCCCATGACCTCTGCTGCACTATGAAGCCCTTTGCAAGGAGGTGTCTTCTGCAAGAAGGCGGAAGACTTTCAGTCTCACTTTTAATAGCAGATCTTGCGCTTTGTATTGAAGCCTGACGAATGAGTTCTGATTTAGAATTCTTGTCTACCCCCTCCTACAGCTCTGCACTATAAATCAGATGGATGGGACCACAAATGGGGCAGAGAGGAACAGGACTCAGGAGTCTTGTAGCGATGCGCAGTAGGGGAGCGTCACCAGATCTACTGCTCACTTTTAATATTTAGTTATGTTCTGATGGAGTCTAGTGGAAACAAAAACATCACATTAATGTTCAGTCAGCAGTTGTGAAAGCTGCCTCTGTGTCATAGTTAAAATTTTACTGGCAAAATATGACCAGTGTAAAACTTACTGAGTAGTTGAAGTTCTCCAGCAGTTTAAGTCATGTCAGACCATAACTGAGAGCATACTGGGTGACCTTAAATGTAGAGTGTGCTGGTTTTGCTTAAGAAATAACTTAGTAGCCCAGAGGCTTAGGGTTAACTTCGAAACATAGTCAGTATTTTGAGGCCCAGATTTCACACTGCCTGATAGAGCAATCCTCCAGAAAATATAGAATGAGAGGAAGTGGTGTCTTGCTGTAGGTATTGTCCCATGTGAAACAGAGCATTCAGCAGAACATTGTTGCTGAAACCACCACCTGGCTGTTGAAATGACTGTGTATTAGTTCTGTTGCAAGGGAGGAAATCCAACTATCTGCAGATGCAGAGGGTTAAAATTGTAGAAGTAGGCAAAGAAGAAGCAAGGGTGGAAATTCAGCATCTGTGTGTCACACCCTGACGTGCAGCAAATACCCCTCTGGCTCTGGAACCCAGAGCTTTGTTTATTTGTTGGATCAGACCATTGATTTCCTGAAGCTACTGCACTGTGTGTAAGCAAGAAGAGAGAAAACCTGATGAGACTGAACAGAGTAGTTAATAAGGAAAGCAACAAGAAGGTAGAAGGAATGCCATGGAATAGCATATCGAAAATATTAAGCCTTCTCCATCAGTTGAGGATCATTCCATGGCAGTTGGCAGAACCACAGACAATATTTTATTTGTGTACTTTATCTCCTACCCTCACACTCTCTCATCCATCAAATTGCCTGTTCAGGCTTCAGTTAAATAATAATCATATAAAAGCTAAGGCAGATCCTTAAAACTGAATGAGCCTTTCAGACTTACAAAAGCTTCAAGTGCTGGGGTTGTTTTTTTTGCCCCTTGAAAGGGCTAAACATGAAGATCGTGAACAAATCATTATGTCCAAGTAGTGTGAGCTTCAAGCACACAGCTGCAGACATCCAGGGAAGTGACATATCTTCAAAGAAAACAACCAGCCCAAATGATGGAGATCAATCTGCTGGCCTGCACAAATTTCCATGAGTGCTTACACGATCACTCAGGCATTTCCTGTGCTCCCGTGGAGGGGGGTTGTTCATGTGAATTATCAAAGATTAGAAATGGACAGTTTTTCACTGCGTTTCCTTCTGGCTCCCAGCTGTGTGCTCTGCAGGCAGGACATGGCCACAGCCATACAGCTCTCCTCGTTTCTCAGTGTGTGTTTACACCCCCTTAGAGGGAGCTCTTTGCAGGATCAGCAGGGCCAAATAGGAACCAGCAATGCTTAATGATTGCAAGAGAAGAAGATTCCAATGCTTGTGGCAAACCTTCCTTCTCAAAAAAGTGGCCATGTGAACACTCTGGGAGTCTTTTCAAAACTGTATCAGAGGTGTTGGACTGCAACCTGCTGTTTCCGTTGTGATCTTCAGCTCTACCCAGCATGTTCAGTCCATTCTTTGGGAAGAAAGACTTGATTGCCAGGAGTGCAGTAAGTTAGTAAAGGTGGAGAGACACTCCTCCAGACACAGCCTTCTGAAGCCCTACTGTCATCCATCTGGAGCCTCACAGAGCTCTCTAGCCCCTAGCCAGAACATTCTGACATTGTTACCTCTCTTTGTCTATTCTTTGTCCCACAGTGCTCACTACCACAGAACAAGGATTGAATGAAGTCCTTTGCCTGTTGACATTGAGGTGATGACTCACACTCTGCCCACAGTGCCAAGGACCGGTGTCAGGCTTGCACTACTGCTGGGTACAGAAGACTAGGAGACATGAACTCCTAAGAACTCAAACTCTGTGGTCGTTTTTATGTCATGCTGGTCATTTTGATCCTGAGCCAGTTCTCCAGCACTTTGCTTTTGCTCTGAGGGCTTGTAGTATATTATCATACACTTTGAAATTCACGTAGGAGAGATGTTGCAAATATAAATCAAGAGGGACATTTTTCTTTTTGAAGGTCGCGTTGTGTGTGCTGTGCTGTGCGTTCCGCAAACTTCTAGCTTGAAAACCTTGGTGCTTTTATTATTTATTTGATGACACATGGATGCTGTTTATCTTCTTTCTGTGTTGGACACCAAGATTCAAAATATTTTTCTTATTCTTTACTTGGGACCAACACCTAAGCCTGGACAGCAATGAGCACGATGTGTCAAGGAGGTATTTGCTATTGTACTGGTGTGCCTGTGAAATTCTGCATTTCTTTAATCCAGCCCTTCCTCCTGCAGTTGCAGGGGGTGGACAATGCCTTATTAAAGGTCAAGGTGAATGGGAATAGAGTACAAGGGCCTGGACTGTAGAGATGGAGGTTGTAGAGAGGCGAGGATTTGTCTCTTCTAACAAGGAAGAAGTGATAGGACAAGAGGAAATGGCTTCAGGTTGCACCAGGGGAAGCCGAAGTTCAACGTTAGGAAAAACTTCATGGAAAGGACCATCAGACTTTGGAACAGGCTTCCCAAGGAGAGGGCCAAATGGCCATCCCTGAATGTCTTTCAAAGTCATGGAGGTCTGGAGTTCAGGGACAGAGTTTAGCAATGTCCTTGGGACAGCTGCAGAAATGGTTGGACTTGATCTTGAGCATCTTTTCCAACTAAACAATTCTATGATTCTGTGATCAAGGTGGAGAGGACCACAGCCAAGGTTAGACAGCATGGTCCTGGGCGGAGATGAAATTTCGTGACATGTAGGGGAGATCCACTGACTGTCTTTGAGTTGTCTGTAATGGTACATACAAAAGTGGAAAACAAATCCCCGTCTGCCAGAGACCTGCACAGAATCTAAGAACACTGGCTGCTACAGTCAGATGGTGGTGGGGGCAGGAGCTGGTAATGTCTTGCAGCCATCTGCTTTCTTGCCGATTAACACGACCGACTCCTGTATCACTCCTGTATGCAAAGATTAATGCTGTAATAAGAAAGCAAATGCCTGGGTAGGTAATTCAGTGAAAAATACCCTATCTTTTTCTTTGTGTTATTGTCCCCTGAGAGCATTTCTTCCTTATCGTTCGCTCTTGTGTTTTCTGATTAACTCTCTTACCTGTCCGTGACATGCAACTAGGGGACACTTTTAGACAAATGTGCACAGTATGTTTCTGAATTGCTTAAGAGCTTGACTAGACCTTCCAAGAGCTGTGCACAGCCAGTAAAATAATGTGCTTAATTGGGCAAATAAAGAGAGCAGAAGTTTGGTTTAAAGATTAAGAATGTAAATGATAGGAAGTAGTAAATGTGTCTGTCTCTTTAATGGGCTCTTGCTTACCCTCCTAGCTGTCTGTGCACAATATTTGTTATAGCGCGGCTCACTTTTCACGTTTATGTAATCCAGTTTATCAGGAGTTGCACCGAGTGCAGCAGTAGCACTGCCTTTCAGTGTGGCAGTGAGGAGCCGCAGTGGGATTTGTTACCACTTTGTATTGGCTGGGTCTGCATTTCTTAGTTACTGCCTGAGAATATAATGTTCTAACCGTGATAACACCAAGGAATCATAGCATGTATTGAGTTGGAAGGGACCTCTAAAAGTTATCAAGTCCAACCCCAACTACAACCATGAAAGGATACTTCTGTCTTTGGTTATCTAAACCGACCTGGCATATTAAGGCTGTTGGCCTTTATTAAAGATAGGTTCCCTGTGTAGGAGTCTTTCTTGACGATGAAAGCTTCAGTTTTAGAGAAAATCCTAACAACAGGCAGTTGTGCACAGTAGCCTAAAGTCTGAGACATATCTGAAACACTCCATCCACCTGACAATATTCCACCTTTGTGAAACAGTTTGCTGAAAATGAGGTGGAGCATTAAGTGACCACCCTGCTATTAACCAGCCTGACATTCCTGGCTGATTAAAGCCTTAAATAAACCATATGAAGTGTGGTGAGCCATCATGGAAATGTATTGCCCAAGTGCTGAATGTGAACAAGGTCTCCAGAAGGATGATAGGGGAACTTCCATTATATGACGACAGTAAGTTGTGCTCCTTTATGTTTTTATGCCTGCGTCATTTTTACATGTGGAGCGATCTTTTTCACGTGCGTGCCACTGTCTGTGGTTTTCATTTATTCTGGAGAAGTTGGATCTAAGAAGTTCAGCTATGGCTGAATGTGTTGCTAGAGAGCATCAGCTGCCTTTGATGGAAAGAACTGAGTTAAATGTAATGTGCAAAGCTGTGAGAAACAAATCTGACATCTCAATAGAGGAGTGACTGGTTTCCATTAAGCTTGCTAAATCGGTCCTTCTCAGAATCCCAAATATAACCTCCTACACTCTTGATTTTAACAGACTTTGTTATATTCCATCTCAACTACATAAATATAAGGCTAAAGTATTTAACAGATGTGGAACAGTTGAGAGAGAGCTCTACAGCATGCAGTATGGGATGGGTCTCAGTTAGATGGTCATGGAACTATTAAATATGGAGCACCATTGTGGAGGTGGGTCATTGTCCCTCATCTTACATTGGCTGCTCTGGCACGTACAGGAGATAAGGAAAAACTTGCAACTAATAACAATCTTTCAGTATTAGTAACCCAAGAGTGTTTTGGTTCTGGTCTTGCAAGCTACACTAACTTCCAAAGAGTTGAGATTCAGTCATGGTCCAAGTATCAGGGACTTGTCCATTTCAGAGGCACAAAGGAAGCTGTAGTACAAAGATGGTAACAAAAGCAGTGACTTTAGATCAGCACCCCAAGAACTTCCATTCTTTCATGGTGGAGTAAAAGGACTTGCAGTACATAGACAAGCATGCTGCAGTGATGGAGGTATTGCGAACAGGGAGAGTAGGCAGAATAAAGTGTTTTTGGGAGATCAGCTAAAGGGGAAAGAAATAATCCCAGGACGGGGGAATGGAGACCTAAGGCTGGGTTGCATGACAGAAGTAGAGTAAAAAAATGGCAATGAATGTCTGAGGAGAAGACCTGGTGTGTTTATGTAGGATATATTGTTAATCAGAAGGTTTGGAAAGAAGTACACTGGGAAGAGGAGAGAATGTCAAGAAAGTGATAGCAAGATATGGTTGGTTCTGTCACAGTTGCCTCCCCCTTACAAACAATAATGTAAGTAAACAGTGCCTTGGTCTGCTCTTCAGTGGCCATTTATTTGAAGTGTTAGATTAGTGTGAAGGTACCATATGTATGATCTATTATTAATACAAAACAGTACCTTTATGAAAGTTTTCTGTTCCAAAGGTAGTTCCACTCATGCTGAGAGATAAATTCCTGTTTTGGCAAAATACTAAGAAGAATCAGAGAGAAGAATCAATTATTGCTGCATATTCCATTGTATCAGGACCATTTAGAGAAATCTCCTAAGACAGGATATTTTGAAAGAGCCACTAATTGAAAACAACCACTGTAAATCCAGAGAAAGAATGTGTAAAACATAAGGATGTGCACCACAGGAACACTGTTCACTTGGTGATAATAAACTGCCTTTATCTAGCATTAGACTGGAGGATCTCCTGAAAGAAAACTCCTGGGCTCCTGGCTAATGAACAAACGAGAGAGAAACAAAACATAGTAGTAAAATAATGAACCACCACCTTGCGACATGTAACGAGTGTTGTCATAACTGTTTTCATTTTTCTGTTAGTATTCGGTCTTACATTTCCCATTCTTAAGCATTTAAATATCAGCAGCTCTACTGTCTGGGACAAAACAAAACATTTTTTCATTACAAGACAAAGAAGAGTTCATCAGCAAAACACATGCCAATGCTGAACACTACAAATACATCTGAGAGGCACAACAGGTTGCAGCAATTAAAGGAGTCTTTCATGCACTTCAAGACACAGATACCTCAGCTGTGCACTTCATATTAATCCAACCCTCCTTCAAGATAAAATTTGACAAGAAGGTCCTTCATTATCGGTACTGTGTCTTTTAGCAAAAGACGCCTGATTTGAATGAGAATTAGGACCTCATCTGGTTTAAAATCCACAACAGGATTTGTAGTCATCACATGACTTATTTTAGCTAAAATGTGTCAAAAGAAAGGGGACATGATTTATACTGTGTGCCCAGTTCGGCACGATTCCCCTTATTAAAACTGCACTTCATAATCGGAAGTAGACACACATTGTGCTGAAGGGTTGGTGACATCAGACTTCAAAAGAAAAACCCAGCATAGGGAAAACAAAAAAAAACCCCATCCCTAATAAAAGGAGGGAGAAGGCCAACAGCATCCTGGGGTGGATCAGAAGGAGAGTGGTTAGCAGATCAAGAGAGGTTCTTCTCCCCCTCTACTCTGCCCTGGGGAGACCACATCTGGAGTATTGTGTCCAGTTCTGGGCCCCTCAGTTCCAAAAGGACACAGAACTGCTGGAGAGAGTCCAGTGCAGTGCCACAAAGATGATGAGGGGAGTGGAATATCTATGATTCCATAACTTCTCCAGTGAAGTGATCCTGCTGTGGCAGGGGGATTGGACTAGATGACCTTTTGGGGTCCCTTCCAATCCCTAATGATTCTATGATTCTATGATTTAGCTTGGAAAAGAGGAGACTGAGGGGTGACCTCATTAATGTCTACAAATATTTGAGGGATGGGTGTCAAGAGGATGGAGCCGGGCTCTTCTCAGTGTGATCTAGTGATCGAATGAGCGGCAATGGGTGCAAGCTGGAACATATGAGGTTCCACATCAATCTGCGAAGGAACTTCTTCACAGGGAGGGTGACAGAGCACTGTAACAGGCTGCCCAGGGGAGTTGTGGAGTCTTCTTCACTGGAGACGTTTAAGACCCGCCTGGATGTGTTCCTGTGTGACTTGGTCTAGGTGATCCTGCTGTGGGGCAGGGGGATTGGACTAGATGATCTTTTGGGGTCCCTTCCAATCCATAATGATTCTGTGATCTCCCTGATGAGGAGAGGCTGAGGGAGCTGGGTCTCTTTAGCTTGGAAAAAAGGAGACTGAGGGGTGACCTCATTAATGTCTATAAATATGGAAAGAGTGGGTGTCAGTCATTCTGTGATCTGTAGGATCATTATCTTTCTGTGTCTGTGCATGTGTGTTTGTGACCATGTCTCTGTGTTTAGCCTGTAACAACATGGGAAGGGTAAAATGTTTTGAGATGACCTCGACTGAAATCAGTGAGCAGACTTTGATTTGTTAGTCAGTCATTCCAGACATCAGAGTAACCTGAATAAACAGCAGTACCCTGCCCCATAACTTAGATAGCGGCCAGTGAAAGGAGAGAGAAGAAATGTGTTGCTGAGCCTTTCCAGCTGCCTCAGATTTCCCACTGGGTATGTGGCCCCTGCCACTGTAATCACAGTGTCACTGAGTCCTACCTACTTGACTGTAAGAAGCAGAGCCTTGGTTTTGAAGTTAAACCAAAGATAGGGTCCTTGCTGCTCATGCGTAATTGGTATCAGATGACCAAATACACAGTGGGGAATCTTGCTGTACCTCATGTTTATGTTTCAGCAGCTAAATATAGTGGTGTTACCTCAGAAGTGCTTACAAGGCTTGGACCAACAGCTCTCCCAGATAGGCTAGTCATACCAGTGGTTTTTCCTAGACTCCAGTTACTTTCTAGTTCAGTTACAGCCAGCACTAGTGTAGCTGTGGCCAGCACTGAGCTCTTGGCAAGGAGAGGAAGCCATTATGCAGCTAGATATGTTAGATGTGGAAATTCCACCTTGTATTCCATGAGTCACAGTTAGAATGCCCAGGGCAGAATTTGGACTCTGTAATGCAATTGCTCACACATAGGATGAGAAGACAAGTGCATGGAAGCCTGACTTTCTTTGCTTAGATCATCCTTTTTCATCACAAATAATTGCACCTTACAGAGCTGCGTGTGACTGCATGAAGCCTCGTGAGGTTGGATGCACAGCAAGCAGGGCTGTTCCTGAGTTGGTATGTAGATGAGACTTGCCACAACTTGTTCTTTTCAGGGATGGCTTCTTGTCAGGAAAGAATGGGTGCAGTGTCTGCTGTCAGTTCTGGAATCCTTTACCTCTCACCTGTAGCTTTTTGTTTTAAATCAATAGCTTAGCCATGTGTGTGTTTACTCCTACTTTCTGCAGTTTCAGGCCCCAGTTAAATGGGAACAAAGCAGGACATCCATAGGAAATGCTACCACTTGGTACTGAACATATCTCTTCTCTCCGACAAGGCCAGTCAGCAGTGTGCCAGGTGTGTCAGGGCAGGCAGCCCACATGGTCAGAACATGAACTTTCCTGGAGCTATCTTAATGGTCCCTGAAGAACATAAAAATGTCTGAGCTTTTCCAGTCCACACTTCTCAGCTAGAGCAGTGTATGGCTAACTGGCTCATCCAGGAGTTTCAGGAATGTGAGGAAACTTGCTGGTGGTCAAGGGTGAGGTCACTGGGGTTGGCTCCTCCTTGTTTCCTCTGAGAATCCTCTGTGTGAAAAAGGAGAGCAAAATGAAGAAGTTGCCAAGCTCCTTCCTTCAGAGGTCTATGGTGAGGAGGAGAAGCAGGTGAGATGATTGAACAGTCCTTTTAGGCATTCAATGTCAATTAACAAAAGCAGGAGAAAATCATCCTGGGTAGAGCTGATGGGGGGCCAGGAGGGACCAACCTTGAGTATAAGAGGATCTTCCATGTGTAAAATCTAATACATTCAGCAGAAGTGGACAAGAATCATTCTCAGCTGAAGCATATTTGGGCAGGAAACAGGATGCAGTTTCATTAGGAGACAAAAAAAAGAAACAACAACAAAAAAAAGAGTTGGGTGGGCCACAAGTCAGAGGAGCTGGCACATACATGCAAGTGAAATGGGGAACAGAAGCATCTTGCCTGGGAGGGAGAAATCAGCAGAGTATCAGCAGAAAGTTTTGTTTTACACCGACTGTGTTCTAGCAGTAGGGTCTTGGGTCATTTTGCTGGGTGTTCACCTATCTCAAACTAGGTCTCATTACAATAACAGAAGGTAGCTCCAGGCCAGATCTCTCTGTTGTCTTTAGTCGAGCTGACCTCTTCTCTCTGCTCCTATTGAATGCCGCTTGAAATGTAGGTAAGGTCTACAAAGCTGCGCAGGAGCAGAATCTACTTTAGATCCATCACTGGAGAAAAGAGGGTAATTGTTTTCATTTAGTTTTTTAAAAAATTACATTTTTTTGATGACATGACTGATGGACTGGAGAAACTTCTGAAATCTCTGAAGAGACTTCAGTGAAATTATTCTGATTAAATGGGAACTTTGCCACTTGTAGAGGAAACATTCTGAAATAACAAGTGCAAAAGGCAAGTGTAAAACAAGAGGACAAATGAACGTTATGAGTATGTGCTGAAACTGCTTAAATGAATTCTGCAGGGAAGTGCTGGTGGCACAAGTCTAGAGCCTTGTTCTGAACATTTCAGCATCTCCCTGGAAATGGCAGCTCTGTCATGTAGTGTGAACAAGACAAAAAGGTTTTCAAAGCTGCTTTACATCTCTGGGAAATGTGGGCCAGTTCCCAGCCCTGAATTATAGGTACATAGAGGACAGGAGAATGTGGTTATCGGCTTCCCTAGTGCTCCACGAGAGGGCTTTTGATCTTTGTGATTAGCTTATCTTGTTAGTGGTTTTTGAGAAGGCAGCAGGAGCAGATGATGGTCCACAAAGCCAAATGTGGTGACCTTTTCTCGCTCACAGTGCCTGTTCCAAGGTTGAACAGAATTTAAAGAGCAAAGCTGCTGTCAGGCAGCTCATGCTGCTCCCCAGAAATTTCAGTTGTGCTCTGCTGAGGCCAGTCATTCGTTTGCCCTTAGATCACATTTTAACCTGGTTTCATAAACAAACACAGCTTATGTAATGTGCTCTGCCGTGTCCCTGCCTGTCAGCCTCGCCACTCCCTCCCCTTCATAACCATCCAATTTTAGCCACATTTAACAGATCCTTAGCTCTGTGAGTGGAGGAGACTCACTGGTAAAGAGTGAACTCAGTGTTTGTGATGCATCATACAACCCCTGTGGGAAGTCACCACTGAAAAGACATCAGAAAAACGCTTTGGTCGCAGCCACTGCGCGCAGAAGTATCTGTTCTCTCGTTGCTCCCCTTTTCAAATAAAAATTACTTAGCAAAATCGCTCAATTGGATGTCCTCAAATGCTTCACTGAAACCATGGGGAGAAAGCAACATCTGGAAAGAGAGAACCTTTTCCTCTGTCAGTTTCTCGCAACACAAAATGCATTTCGCTGTTCCCTTGCACCATGTTTTCTGAAACAAAAAAAATCTGGGTGGAATAAATCGGAGCAGCTCCACAGAATTCAAGGAGAAAAAGAAAGGATAGGAGCATTTGCTGATTCAGAACAGCTTAGGCTCCCTCACATCCTTTCTGCTTCTGTACATCTGTGGCGCCTTCGATGTAATACTCTGAGTGTAGAAATGTTCGAGATTTCAGAGGAGCCTGGAGCCACTGAGACAGCGTGATGGTATTTAAATGTGGGTGTTATTTTAAAGGTAGTTAGCTTATGTAATAAATACTGCGTGATGTATCTCCCAACACCAGTACATGTCAGGTGGATGACAAACACCACTACCCATCTCCTTACCATATTTTCCGTACTTCATTCCGTGTTGTATTGTAGTGCTTAGCTGCTGGGGTTTAGTGTGGAGGAGACTAAACAGGCCGCTGCTTCTGTCATATTTTAACACGAAACATCAAATCCAACACCCAGGTCTGTTGAGTGCTACCAAATAACGAGAGGCCTTGATTGTTCACAAGTCTTTCCAATGAAATGTCAAACTTCTTGTGCTGTGAAAATTATCTTCTCCAACACAGAACTTGAAAACAGATAATTATCCGGGAACATGAAACAGAATTAACATACACTGGAGCATGTCATGGATGCTTCCTTCTGCAACTAAAAGAGGTAATTGTTGTCTGAGTACAAAGCAAGGAGAGAGGTTGGCTCTGATCCACTGACAATTCAGTTTGGCCACTGTTTTCTCATTTAACCCATAAAAACATGCTGCTTATCACAAGGATGCCAATCAGGGACTGATGGAGTGCGACCAGCCTCCTCATTGCAGGCACTTAGCATTTCACCCTGACCTGTCTGAGCAGACAGAAGTTTTTGGCTATTATTAGAAGTCTAAAACCTGATGAGGTTTTAGATGATGAGGTTTTACATGCCCTTGTTAAACAGGACATTCATAAATGATGTGAAGCCCTAGCAATAATTAAGACATTTTTTGAGCCACGTTTTGACTTCCAGTACAACAGAGAGGCCTTAGCCTGGAAGAAAGAGTGGACATAATTGGGTATGTGGACACAATTTTCCCTTAGAGAAGGCAGGCAAGGAAATAGCACTCCTAATGGCTAATGAAAGAGGTTCTGGTTTGTGATTTTGATTTTACAGATCAATTTTCTAATATTAGAAACTAGCGGAGTGTAGAGATACGGGATGGAAGTCTGGAAGAGACCTCCTGAAATGTCACACACAGCTCATTGACATCACAGGCAACTTCAGGACAAATCTATTCAGCTAGATCTTGCAAATGCTTGAGAAATTTTGTCCCCATATTCCTCTTGGAAGTCTGCTCGAAAAACTCTTAACTCTGGTAGTTAAAAAGCTTGTTTCAACCCTTTTTATTTCCGTGCTTGTTTTATTTCCAGAGATCTCCCCACGTTTAAGGGGAAGGCTAATTACAAGCCCAGATAATAATCACACTCTCCCGGTTAATTTTATTCTAGGAGAAGCAAGACTCTGCATTTTTGCTGGTCATTTATTGCCATTTATTTGGAGCAGCTCCTTTCCAAGGATGGAGAGGCAATGCTGTGAGCAGAGTGGAACAGACTCCGCTGTGCGAGCGCAGGAGGCAGCGCTCAGCAGGCCTGGCGTCATGCCTGTGTATCTCAGGGTGGGAGAGACACGATGTGTTCAGCTCCCAGCCACGTATCCTTGCAAAGAATCCTGCCTTCTTCTCCGGTGTGTTGTTGTGGTAATTACCAAAAAAACCCAGCAGCTGCTGCTGCTGGCAAAAACACCGTCGCCCACTGACGTGGGCCTACGTGGCCCACACGCATGGCTGGGATGGGGTGACTCACATTTTTCTTGTGAGAGGCCACATAACAAGAACTGCTGCAGCCACCGTCCCAAAAATGAGCTGTTTTGCAGGGGCAAAGACCCTTCCTAAGCAAATCCCACGTACCCGTCAATAATTGCAGTGTTTGCCTAATTTTTTTGTTACAATTGTTTACACTTTGTTTTATTTTTATCACTCTAAGAAGATGCAGAAAGCCTGAATATAACACACCAGGGTTTTTCAGCCATATGTGCTATTTTCAGACTACATGTACTGCAGTTTCAAAAGCACATTTTATTTTTGGAAAAGGCTGCACTAAGCTCACTGTTGTAGGTGAAAATTGTGCCATGACAAGGTCTAGCCCAAGGAACATGTCCAATGCTGGCACACGGGACATCCGATCAGAGGGATATTCTGTGGTGCGTCACGTACAACCAAAAAGTGACAGTCCAGCACCAAGGCAGGACATCATCAGGAGGGGTCCTTGACCCAACGGACTTACTGAATTCAAATCACATTTTGTTAATTCTCTTAGCCCAGCCCAGAGCTTCTGGGCTGGGTTAAAACAGATCGTTGGTAAGCCTCATGGTATTTGTGCTCGCTTTACATCACTCACAAATAACAACATCTTCCCCAAACTGTTACCGTGAAGCTTTTTCTATTAGCAATAACATTCTGTGTGCACACTTGGGCTATTTCTTCACAGTGTAATTGGTAAATATGAGAGCATATGTAGCTCATGTGATTTAATTCAGTGAATATTAAGCTGATCATGGTGTTAACACCCTTCTAGAAATAAACCCACCTTTAATAAGCAGTTGGAAACAGAAACCGTAAACATAACAAATAGAAGCATCCTGTAGCATAACAAGGCGAATCTCAAAAAACTACCTGAGATTTCTGCTGAAATAATTCTATTACATTTGCAGTCAACTGAGAGAGAAGTAATTGCTTTTAGCCTCTGTACTGTGGAGGCTGGATCTGCAGTGGGCTGTCTGGGAAATCAGAGAGAAACAGCCAGGTTAGAGGAAGGGCACAGAGGGGAAATGAAGAGTGTTTCAAGGGAGATGAACGTCTGGATCGTTGAGCGTCTGCTGTATCATCTGGCTGTGCAAATATGAGGAAGACGGTAGCGAATCAATGTGCATAAAGCAGGAGAACAAGAGATAACCACAAGCAGACAGACATGCAAATACAGAGCCTCGTGGACAGAGGATTGTCAGGTGTATGTGGGCTATAGAATTAGGAGGAAAAGAGAAAATACAGGAATGGTGACAAGAAAGTTCCACAGAAAGCATGAGAAGCTAAATGCATTGTAGGAATACAGACAGCTGCTAGTTCAGAAAGTCATTTACTGATTGCATGGGAATAAAAGCAGACCGAGACAAATAAAAATACCAATTCCATTAGCTGTTTGGCTCAAAAAAGATGGACAAAGTCAGAAAGCAAGTCCTAACCCTCCCAAAACATTGCACAGCTTGTACTGAATGTGCTCAGAAATGCACAGTAATTCACTGTATGTCACCCTGTTCCTCCTATTGGTGGATCGTATAAGCCTGCCATGCCGGGCCCACACGCTTCCTCCTAGGGGCAAGGAACAGCCCCTAGATGCTGCCCTTGGCATTGAGAACTTTTACCTCCCATTACCTCCCATGCCTGGTTACCTGAGGCACCTGGTTGGCTGTTAGTAGAGCATGGGACTCTGAATTCCTGGGGTCATGGGTTCCTGCTCCAGCGGGGGGTGGGGTGGACGGGACACTTAGATGATCTTTCAAGGTCCCTTCCAACCTGTAACATTCTGTGATTCTGCCTCGTGAAACTGGTAGCTGTGAGGTTGGGCCAGGGGTGGCAGCTGCTGGAGATACACTGAGGCAGAGGCACTTAGTGGCCATACCTGGTCTGAGACATGCACTCTGTTTCCATGTGCATGGAGAGACCCTTCCCCCTTTGCTGTGTGTGTATATGCAGGAGGAGAACTAGCATAAATGAGAAATGCAAACCACAGTTGCCCTTGTCAGTAAGTGTAAGGTACTTTGGATAGAGAGAAAACCACAAACCAAAGGAATCTACCAACACCAGTCCAATTTCCTCACTGGAAAAGGTCTAGTTGAGAGACACCCATTGTCAGTTCTGAACCATGGTGCATAAATTACATGGCGCTGCTCAATTAAATTATTCTAATGCTGTACAGGTGACTTGTGAAGCAAGATGTGTTATGCAAAGGTTAGTGTAAGCATCTGAATAAAGACAGCCAGAGGAAACTTCTGGGGAAGCCAGTTGCTGCAGAAGGTTAGATGTCTGTTCCCTTTAGCTAAAAAAAAGATCAAGGGGCTGAGTGGTGTCACCTCCTCAAGCTGCACTACTTTCTGAAGAACCTAGAAAGGTTGTGAAACTGATGTCTGTGAAACAGAGACAAAGGAAGAACAGACTCAAGCAAATCCCTGGCAAAACTGAAGGCATGCATGTTTATTTTGCTTATTTGCACTCTAGCACATCAAGATGGCTAAAGGTGAAAAAAAGAAGCAAAAGCTTCGGCCAAGTGGTTCTAAAAAGAAGCTAAAAGCATACATGGAGGAGAATGAACCATAAATGTTCTCTCAAAGGAGAGGACCCACTCGGAATAAGCATATAGATGGCAGTTATGTCTAAAGTGTGTTGCGTTGCTATTGTTTTGTGAAATGACAGAACATCTGCTCTGTCACAAGGCACCAGTAAAATGCAGCTTTATTCCTAAAGCAGTATGTCAGGCCCTAACAAAAATGGTGTAGAATAGGCTAAAAACAAAGACGCTTTGTCTTTTTCAGTTGTAGTCATTTCTGACCTAATAATGGTTTAGAAAGGAGGTTTTATTTTTATTATTGGAAAAAAAATACTGAATAGAAGGACTGAGTCATTTATGGCTCTTTTCGAGATCAGGCTTTGTACATTATTTGTGCATAAGCTTGCAAAATGCTTTGTCTCTGCAAATCATATTCAAGTCACTAAAGCACTTTTTAAAGGGCAACTGCTTGTAAGTACCTCAAGAAAAGATCATGCTTAGCTTACAGTTTTTAAGTGCAGTGTATAATCAGCCATTTCTGGATCGCTGTGAAAACACCAGCAAGTGATCCGTGTGCTCGCAGGCTGAGTGGACACAAGTCAGATTTCACCTCAAAGCTGCCTCTGCAGAAAGGAAAATCGTCCCCACTGGAATCCATCATATAGAAAACTAATTAACGAATCCCCCAGGAAACATTTATTGTATGGGATTTGTCTCTGGGTATTCCAAGCACATGACTTTTAAGTGCCTTTATTCAGAACATGTATTCTCTCCGAGTTTCATTGTTGTGTTCACTGACCTGAAAAGCCTGAAACTGTGATGCAAAACATAATTTTAAAACCCATTTTCTGATGAAATGAGTTTATTATCCTACAGCTTGGAGTCATCCCCTCGCATATACACGCTTATATGAACCCTCAGAAAATGGACTAATCAATGAAATGGATTGAAATTGGCACTTCTATCGAATGGTTTTCACGCAGCTAAACAGTTACGAATTATTTAATGTGTGGAGGTATTCAAGTGGAACCTGGCCTCATGGCGAGCCGTGAGAATACATTTATGTTCTAACTTACCTGTGGTCAGAGCGAGAATTGAGGTTAGACTAATGGTGGTGAGCTCAGGGGTTGTGTGGCACGTTCACTTCGAAGCCTCCTAAATCTGAAGGGCTCTTTTATGTGAACAGGGAATGTATGTGCTATATCATCAAGTATTAATAGGAGAGAAACGCAGTGGCCGTTCTCATATGACTTCTTTCTTCTCCTTAAAACCATTTGTCAGCAGAACATTTTTGTGTTTTTAGTGTCACCTAAGGTTGGCACCTTTGGTGGAATAAGTAAAATGCACAAGGATAGTCGTCTGTGTCCGGCTCAGAGCTGAACAGCAATAGGTCATCCTTACCTGTCAGCTGGATCACATGCAGGTAGTAAAGCTGTCCTGCAGAAGGACTGTATAGTTTCTCAAAAACCCTTCAGAGCGTTATGAACCTGATTCAAAGCAAATTTCAGTTGGGAAGATACCTGGTTTGAATTGGGCTGTACAAACCCTATTGATCTGTTTATATAACCTTTTCATGAGTAAAAAAAAAGTCTTTCAGATGTGGCACAAACTTTTAAGACTTAATTTTTAAGCTGTTTTCCAGTATTTTCTGCAGTCGTAGGCAGCAGCTATGTGAAGCTTTGTGAAGGCAGCTTTGTGAAGGTAACAGTATGAGTTCCAGTGCCCGGCCTGAAATCCACTGCGATCATTTCACCACAGCATCAATTCTCAGACCCTGCCCTACCAGTCTGGAGCTGTTGTGCAGAGTGGCCAGAGAAGGCTGGATGGCCTGATGCCTCAGCAGGCGATGAGGAAGTCAGCAAAATAAGGCTGGTTTAAGAACAGTGGGGTTTCAGCAATAAGAGAAATGCCATGGCTGACTCCAACTTCTGATCTCCAGTGTGAAATACTACTGAGGGACTGTGGTTTCTGTTGCCTGTGGGGAAGCAGAAAATTTTAGTGGTGGGTGGCAGCAGCCAGGAGAATTGTTTGGCCTTTTTAGCAGGTCAATGCTGTGATGCTTTGAACCTTCATGTGACCCTCAGCTCCTCTACTGGAGACCTCTCAGTCCCCCAGCTGCAAAGCATTACTTGCATTCCTTGTGCACACCCATCTTCTGGACCTACTGGAGCTTTATAAAAAGTGACAGTTAATATCTTCCATTATGATCCTTTTTTCAAGCTTCATTATTCTAGTCCATCCTGATGCAGTCTGTGCTATTTCAGTGCAGTTTCATGGCTTTCAGGAAGGTTTCTATGACTCTGTGGAAAAAAAAGGAGGATAGTGAGATGCTGGTGTATGCATCTCTGTCACACTGAAACAGTGATCTCACTAGGGGTAGGCAAAGGACAAATGTTCCTTCAAAACTGGAGAAGGGAAGGGTGCTAGATCACAAGTCACTATGCAGTGGTGCCATTGCCTTCTCAACAGAGCTGCACGATGTGGGTGGAGCTGCTGGGTGCAGCTCCTCACTGAAGTGTGTCACCTCCTGAAAAGAGCTTATTTATAGATAAACCACCATCTCTGCATAAAGTTGGGCTCTGGTCTGATGTTCTAGATGAATGGTAGCCACGGGTGGAAAAGTCATTGGAAGAAGTTGGGAAAGTGTATACAAGGTGCAAACCATGAGTTGACTTCATTTGATGACACTGAACTTGTAAGTAGGAGTTCTGTGCAGTTTGATAGCCCTCTCTGCTGGCATGCCAAGAGAAAGCTGGGTACCCCTTCATTAGTGTGGGCATCTGGACTACAGCTAATCAGTTGTCATGAAGGCACTCAGCACCCAGAAGTCTGTAAAATGCTGCAGCTCACCATGTTGAAAAGCTGAGCTTATTTCTTGGTCTTTGTCCAAGGAGTGCTTCTGGTTCAAGTATTTACTTGCTTGAGCAGAGATCAGGACTGAGCCATGAGCACTGGGTGAATCTAAATGCAGAAGTACCTTAGCAGGCAGTCAGCATCCCCGCTCTGACTGGCAAATAGTCATTAAAAGCCATTATTAAGTTTTGCCTCTGTTCTTTATTAAGTTTTGCCTCACCACTTAGCCATTTCTTTTCATTCTGAACCTTTATAACTAAGAATGAATGAGTCTTCTGGAATATGGTCAGGACACGATAAATCTGTGAAAGAACACCGTTATCTCTCTCCCTCATAGGCAAATTTTTCCAATTGTTTAACAAACTGTTGTTTTGCATTGCCATGACATCAGCCTTCACGCCTGTGACTAATGAGGCTCAACATTCAGCAACTTGTTTGTAAAAAACAGTCATGCAGAACAATTAGAGAGTGTTTAATGCGCTTCCTTACCAGAGTCCATACCCTCTCCTCCCACTTGCTGCTCTTCACACTGCAGTGTGAAGTTATTTGTGTCTCCACAATGAGCAAACAAATCTTTTCAGAGAAAGGATGAAAATTTTCATGAGTTCTGCCATATAGAAGTCGGCATCTGTTGTTCCGCAGAACAGGATCTCTGCTGCGCTGATCCAAGCATTTGTCAGCCCCAGAGTGGAGGGTGGCAGCTCACAGGATCTGAAAAAGAAGGAGACTTCTTCACACTAAGCTTCCCATTTCAGAGAAGTTGCTGAATCCATCATAATCCTTTTCAGCCCAGTTAATAGAGTTGTGTTAGCCCTGATCTCCAACTCCTCCCCAGCCCACCTCCTTTTTAGTGTGAAATGACTTAGAATCTTCAAAGCAGCCATGTTTGAAAATACGTTTTGCTCTGTCCCGTTGACCACTACTCTCTGGCTTCATCCTTCCTTGACAAAAGCATTATAAGAGAGAGTACTAATCCAAGCCAGTTGCTTAATCTCTTCCCAAATATTGCTGCTCTTGTGGTTTCCCACATGGGCTGGTTTTAGATTCACTGAAAAAGATAGGGTATTTTTAACTTTCTGGAACTAACAGTGAACTGAAAAATCATTTGTTCTCACAGCACTACATGTAGGCAACTGTTGATGGTGACAGAAGGAGTAATCTAAAGGACGACATGATGAGTTTGGGGAGTAAATGTGTTGTTACAGCAAGTGTGACCTAGTGTGATGCATTTAGATCTATTGTAGACAATATTCAGAAATCATTGCTATTCAGTCCAAGAACTGTATTTCAAGGGAAATTTAACAAATAACTTACAGTTGCTACTAAAAATCATGGCCAGGGGCCAAGGTTTCCAAGTGACTGTCATTAAAAGTAGCAAATACCCTCAACTCTTCAAGAGTTCTCAAGTATAATGTGGTCTCCAATTGGAAATAACCCAAACGAAGTTCTCAGACAGCTAGCAGATCACACCACCACTAACCAGTGATCTCCAGACTGTGGTTTGCAAGAAGAAACGCTGCAGAACTAGAGCTCCCTGTGATGATATTGGTAGATGCAGTGTTTTCAATTAAAAGTGCCCCTGGTCACCTCTAGTAGAGAAAATTTGATCGTGTAGTCTGTTAATCCAAAATATTTGGATGTCACTGCCAGAAAGACCCTCCTGCTCGAGAGGCAGTTCTTGAAAGTGGCTTGTTGCTTCATAAACCCAGCTTAGTCACCAGATCATAGAATGATTTATGAAGGATCATCTATGATGAAGGAACTATGTAAATATTCTGACTGTGGTTGGTTTTTCTCTTCTTCCATTTTAGCTGGATGCTGAGAAGGCAAAACTGAAACTGGAAAGATGGGCTTCCCAAGATGCTGGCAGCGGGGCTGGGAGAAGTGAAGAGATGGAGTCAAGCGGGGATTGTGATGATGAAGATGGCTGTCAAGGGTCTGGTGACAGGATTCAGACAGCAGGTAAATCCAGTTTCTGTGGCTGCATACAGCTTAGAAATTCAGAGACATCGTAATTATGTGGACAGAGCTAAGACCTGCAGTGCTTGAATTACTGTCAGAATCCTACTAAATTCAAATCTTAATCTGTGACGAGCTGCAGTAAAAATAGAGCAATACAGACAGTATCCCAGTGTCACTTAACTCTTGGTGTGCAGATAAAACCTTACATTTGATGTGGGGAGACCTTATAATAGCCTTCTAGTACCCAGAGAGGTCGTGCAGAGAAGCTGGAGAGGGACTTTTGACAAGGGCTTGTAGTGATGGGACAAGAGATAATGGCTTTAAACTGCAGAACGTGAGGTTTATATTCGATATACCAAATAAATTCTTCACTCTGAGCATGATGAGACACGAGAACATCAGGAGTATTAATGAAATCTCCCTGGCCACTGGAAACAAGACAAGGGGTCATAGTCTTAAGCTCCATCAGGGAAGCTTTAGACTTGACATTAGGAAAAAAA
>VXBP01005456.1:131294-156827 GCA_013400115.1 Rhinopomastus cyanomelas | reverse complement strand
AAATCTGCCTTCTCTGGACACATCTCTTTGGCAACAGAAAGAAGGCATTGTTTAACCAATTCTCCCTCTGTGAATGCTCTGCCAGTGCGCCCTATGAGCTTGGTAACTTGCTCGAAGTGATGATATATTGAGCTGCTTTTGCTTCAAAAAAGTATTTTGCTGAGTTGCCAATCCATGTTTCAATCTTAATATTTTATCTTTTCTCACTTGTCCAACCAAACAATCATTTATGCTGAGTTTTGTCATGTCGACACAAATTGTATTCCTTGAACACAGACACTGAATTCTGGCATATCAGACAAACAGCTCTTTCTTTGTACTTTGTGAAAAAATAATCAGAAGTCCACTTTTCTTGGAATACCCTGCACTCAGAGTCAATTTTTCTTTTTTGATGGTGCGCGCGCTTCCCACTGGTGCTGGCTGGTTTTGCTGCCTGGCTTGTCCTGCCTGGGAGCTGGAGGGAAGGAGGGAGAGATGGGGGAGCCACTCACCTTGCTGATGCCGCTGCCTCCCTCCTCAGCCCGGCTGTGCAGTCAGCAGGAAGTCATCTGCAGCTGCTCGGTTTCCTCCACTAACCCCTGGAGGGAGGGGGGGTGAGCGGTTCTTTAAATACCAGCAGGCTGCACTGGCAACCCTGGGGGGCCTGTATCTGGCCCATGGGCCGGGGTTTGAGGACCCCTGTTGTAGAGAATTGAGGGTCATTCTGTTCTCCCTAGTGGTCAGTAATAGGACAAGGGGAAATAGCCTGAAGCTGCACCAGGGGAGGTTCAGGTTGGAATTCAGGAGGAATTTCTTTATGAAAGGGTTTTCAGGCACTGGAACAGCCTGCCCAAGGAGGGGTTTGAGTCCCCATCCCTGGAGGTGTTGAAGAGATGGGCAGATATTGTGTTGGGGGAACAGGGTTTAGTGGTGCTGCTATTGCTAGGAAAAGGTTGAACTCAATGATCTTGATGGTCTCTTCCAACCAAAGCTGTTCTGTGATTCTATGATTGTGATGCCTAGGTGGGAACCTATCCCAAATTTAGTTTGTGAGCACATTCAGAGGACACAATGCCAACCCTTGGCTTTCTTCTTGGCTCTTTAGACACTCCCACAGCTTCAATGCATCTTTCTGCTTTAGAGCGAGTATCAGTGATTATCCTGGTTGAAGATTTCTTCTTTGGGTCATGCAGAAGAGTAAATTTTCTTTTCTCTTTATGCCTTCTGTCTGATCTGTATCTGCTCTCAACAGCTATGAGAAGTTAATGTATTTTTCTCACTGCTTGTGAATGTTGTCATTATCAGGATCTTTCTTTCTGAATATCAAGACTCTTTTATCCTTTATTATGTTATCGTTCTCACGTCTTGTCTGTCTTTTCTAGGCATCAATATTACTGTGTGAGCTGTCATTTTAATCATAATTCATTTTCCATTCACCATGTAGCAGGATGCATTTACACTTGTATTTATCCAAATATGCAGTTGTGCAGTTGTACAGCTGCTGATTTGGTAATTATTAGTACAAAACATCAATATTCTGAGATTATAATATCTGCTGGCAGCCAGCCATGCTCATCAGCTTCTCATGGCCATACGTCTTCGCTTTCCACACAGATGATCCCAACTCACAGAAATACTGCATTTTCAGTGTCTTCCGTCTTCTGGCCTAGTGAACCCTCTCTATCATGACTCGTCCTCATCCCAGTGTCTTTATTGTCAAGACATTTTATTTCCAGCTCCATTTTCAGAGAGACTGTTAATTCCTTTATTGCCCTTAGTGTAAATGTCTCATCGACAAAAGACTGTAGTAGCAATTTAAGCCCATATGTAGAGCCAATTTGTAAGAAAACTCAGTGGTTTCAAAGCTTTATATTTGTCATGTAATGTGGTTGCCATATTTCACTTATGGCATACCAACAGGAGCATGAGGAAAACCTGCCAGAGGCTCTTCAGCACCTGTGGGGAGAAGTGGGTGGTAGTTCCACAGCTGCAGGAATGCAGTTTGGGAAAATACATAGGAACAAAGTAGGCCAAAGAATCCAAAGTAATTAGGCTGAAAAGTACTGATTCTGATTAATGCTAAACCAATTCACCAGGATATGATCCTCAGATGAGTTCTTTCACTCTCATGATGGTGTCACACTGATGTCTCATGGGCACACTTTGCTGGGTGTTTCTGTGGGTGACAATGATATTTCCTGCAGCCCCTGCTCTTGACAAACAGAGTCAGAAGATGGCTGAGAGCAGGCTTCTGTGAAGGAGATAGGAAGAGAGGGGATAGCGGAGGGAAGGAGGAAACAAAAAGGTGTTTTCTCCACCTCTCTATCCATGGTTAAATGTATTTCATAATCTGCCAACAGGTGCTATGTGTCATTTTAATGTCCCATTACACAGTATCAATTAAACTGAAATGCATATGAGAAGAATAGCATAATCATTCCTAATTCTGCCTCAGCCTTTACATGACAGTTTGAAGTGTAAAGGAAATTGATTTGACTTCCATCAGTTTTTCACTCTTAGACTTGAAGTGAGAGACTTCCCAGTGCCACTAGCTCTCCTGCTCAAACCCAAGGTAAGATAGTTCCTAGTGCCACCATCTCAAGACAGAGTGCTTGCCAAGTTGTGTCGATGACTTTCAGCGTGACCAGATCAACACATCCCCTGCAGGAATTTCTCTTGGTGCTTACAAGAGCAGTAGTTGGAGGAATAACAGACTGAGTCCCAGCTCTGCGACTCTCTCTCTTGGTACTGTCGTGGTACCTTCAAAGAGCTAAAAAGGTAGTTGGGGAAATGTGATTTTACCCTTTAATCAGAGAAACAAATGGTGGTGCGTGTCTGATTGCTTTAGCACCATTTAGACAAAATGAAAAGGTAAAAGCATTGTAGCTGCTTAGCAGGCAGAGCTTTCCAGTATGTTGTTCCGCAGGGGGAAGTTAAACATTGGGGAGATCAAGATCAAGTTTGAGGCTTAGCTGTTTGCAGTAGAGCTGTAGAAGCACTCATCAGAGACTGCATTGTGGATCACTGAAGGGTAACATGTTTTTACCAACTTTCTATTGAAAACACTACCAGAGTCTCTGTCCTTTCGGTGGTCTTACAGCACAAGAAGTTCTCAAACACTGTCAGCAGTATTTTATCTAGTTCCCTTCCACAGGGGCAACGTGACGTGTACATCTCGAGTTCTGAGATGTGTTTTGGAAACAGCCCTGAACTGAAAACTCACTCATCTGAGTTTTCCCATGAATTTTATAAACAAAAATGTCAGTGAGCTTAGATGGACCAAAACAGTAACAACAGAGATTACAGAGATCTAGTCTGGTCTAGATCAGACTACAAAGAACAAGAGTGAAAAGAGGCAATGGGATGTGATGACTGCAGTTATGTGAAATGCAAGCTACAAAATGGTTTTAATAAACAGAGGAAGCAGAGCATACCTCTCAGTTCAGTCAGCAGGTGGGTGCATTGACCCCGCACGTGTCATCCCTACTTCCGTGTTGTTTGCAAGTATCAGTCTGGCACCCAGAGCTTAGCTGCCAAGCTGAATGACGAGTAAATCTGATCCTCCTCATGCAACACTCATGAGCTGTGTAATTTAGATCCTTCTGAGAAGAAATTCACTGAAGAGCTGTAATATCTCAGCCATGCTGAGTAGTGATAGGATAAATGGAAAGGCTAAGGCAATTTGCCCCTAAAATGCCATAAAGCCAAAATTAATTAAGAGGAGTTAACAATGAAAGGTCCTTCAAATTACTTGAAAATGGATAACTCTCATAACTTAATGGAAGCTCAGTTTAAAATGTTAATGCCGTTACACCGTAAGTTATTGAAACAATCCTACAAGCCCGAGGAAAACGTCCACCTGCGAGTTAGCCTTCACGTCACCCACAGGAACACTTAACCTACTTGTGGCGCAGGGATGGTGCGATTAGTGCTGGGACGTGCCACTGGCCGCCTCTTCCGGAACCCCTGCCCGCTCTCCAGTGAAAGCAGAACACAATACGGTGGATCGCTTTTTTATTTGAACCCTGCGCTGGAAAAAACCCCACACGGGTCTCCAAGGAAGGAAAGTGATAAAAGCAAACCTAAGACTTTATTTTAAAGGTAAATGATTCCAGGTTAATTAAGGTAAGGGTTACGAGTTACTGCTACCCTAAAGGCTTGAAGAAAGCCTCTGTCATCTCTCATTGCATATGACAAGTGAAAGGCAGAGGATAGCTCAGCTGTTTGGCGGTGGAAATAGAACTGAATGAAAGTCACTTACAAATGGAAATGCAGCTTCTGTTTCTCCCTGCTGCCACCTTCCCGCATGTTATGATTCATGAGGAAAGCCTAAGCAGTCACTGGTCTTTGAAAGAAGAAAAGAATTGCTTTGGTTTTTGTTTTCCATCACTCCCTCTGTCGAACCAATATTTCTTGGGGGTGTTTCCACTTTGCTTTTAGGGTGAAAATGCCTTGAGTGCACCTGGAGTGCATTCTGGGGTTTTCCAGTCCTTGATTGTCCATTTTAAGGTATAATAATACTTCTTAAAAA
The DNA here is from genome assembly GCA_013400115.1 of Rhinopomastus cyanomelas. Lineage (NCBI taxonomy): Eukaryota > Metazoa > Chordata > Aves > Bucerotiformes > Rhinopomastidae > Rhinopomastus > Rhinopomastus cyanomelas. The sequence goes on along the minus strand of VXBP01005456.1, from coordinate 152,317 downwards.
GAGCCCTGTTGTGCCCAAAGCCAACAGATCTGCTATCAGAATGTCTCGGCTGAGAAATTTAGGATCAAAACAATACCCTGAAAGACAGCAGTGTTTGGTTTTACAGTAGCAGAGCACAGTACAAATGCTCTGTTCTCTGCACTCCATTTACTACGAGGGGAACGCAACTTCAGCCTGAAGTATGTGACTTATCAACAGGGCTAGATCTGGCTGCCTTGAGATCAAGGTGCTTGCTGATCCTGCTGATGATCCTGCACATAATTGCCCTGGGAAGTGTTCGAAGATTAGGAACCTTACTGCTTGGCATGAGATTTTGCATTTGATATATTCCCCCAGTGTCTTCTGGATGTTAAGTGTTTATTTCTGTCCTTGAATCCCAAAAGCAGGGAAGTTGTATTTTCAACGCTGTGGAATGGATGGGACAGCTGACACCTTTCGGAAGCATTTCAGTGTGTAGTGTAGATTCAGGGAGGCTGTAATGCTGAACCCAAGAACTGGATCTAACTTGCAGAACAGTGAAGTGAGGAACCTTTCTGTTTCTGTATGACATGCTGGAGTGTGGAGTGAGAGACTGTGCAAGCAGGGTGAATTACAGAGTTCTAACGGTCTTTTTCCTAGTTCTCAGTGCTAGAAATGTCAGCTGGGTACAGAATCCTACAGCACCTTTTCTAGCAGCGTTTTTATTCTGTTTTCCTCCCTTTGCCTCAAATAATTACCCTTCAGGTACAGTTGTATCAGAAACTTTTCTTTTTGCAAATGACACCTCTGTTCCTAGTTCAGGTTCCTGAAATCACAATCACAGAGTGTTTTCTGTCCTTGCCTCCCTGTCTTGGAACATTCAGACAGATTTTCTGACATTCCTTAGGCTGTCATCTTCAATCAGTCTCTCAACGACCCTATTGCACTTGCCCTTCTGTGGATGTCTAATGCTTTGTGAAGGCAAACCTGAATGATTTCTGAAATACAGTACCATAAGGAACTAACCAGACTTGGAGTATGACAAAACAATAGTTTGAAATGGAGAAGATTTCTAAACATTTTTTTTTCATCTCCTGCGATATCTTGTGCCACGTTAGAGTTTGTTCATCTTCTGTCAAGTTTGAGCAAGATTTAGGTCCATTTCCTATATTAAAGCTCTCTGAAAGGATGCATGTTCTTGATCTAGATAGGATTTGCACAAGCAAACCTACCTTGCACAAGCAACCTACCTGGGTAGCAGCATTCCCCAGAGAAGGGTGAGCCCCGGAGGTCTTGGTGCTGTCTACAGGAAACATAATCAGCATTTTGGAAGCAGTGAATGCAATACTGGTATACTCTGGTGAGGAAACATCCCCTTGGTAAGCAGACAGTTTGATTTCCGGCACTGTGCAGCTCATGAGCTCTCATCTGAGGTCCAGATGAGGCACGAATGTTCAACAGTGATGATCCGAATGGTCCATGATTGTAATAACTGCTCTTTCAAACTTCAGTTGTAAAAAACTTGAAACGTTCTCAAAATCCCAGTTTTAACGTATTTACCATTGAATTGTTGTCTGCAGTTAATTCACAAGAATAAGCAGGACTAGATGATGGACATGAGCCATGAAAACCCCTTTGAATCATTAAAATCATGGAATCATTAAAATTGGAAAAGACCTCAAAGACCATCAAGTCCAGCCATCAATCCAACCCCTGTGGCCACTAAGAGGAAAGTGGGTGCCTGAAGAGGAGCTGGTGAAATTCCACCTTGTGTGTGCCCAAGGTTCAGCCATGATTTGCACACAGACCCTCAGAAATGCTCTGCTTTCAAACCTGTTTGCTGTTCATCTCAAATTAAAGAGTATTTGCCATTGCAGTATTGAAATTGCTAAGTAATAAATCATCATCTGGTATTTATAGCCCCAAAATGAAGACTGGTGACTCGGACACACCGCTGACCATTTAGTAGTGAAGCCCTAATAATCCAATCTGGCGCAGCAGGGAAAGGAATATCTTTGTGATGTGAAGTCAGACAAGTAATTTCCTATTTAAAATTTTATTAGAGAAAATCTTTTGAACATGTACTTGTAAAGGAACAGCCTGTTTAAATATGTATAGGGCTGCAGCACACACAGAACACTGTTACAGCTAGAGCCAGCGCAGCACAAAGAACATCCGTGCTAACCTGAACGTGCTGGGAGATGCAGAGCAGCCAGAGCTGAAGGATATATCTGGGTAAACCCCTTGCACAATGGGAACAGTACAGCTGACAGGGGAAATGTGGTTTTCATCCTATAAAAACAAAGCGAAGGAAAACTTTTTGTATTGAAATACTTCACTTTTAAAAGCAGAAACATTTGGAAACAGATGAAATTGGAAGGATGTTAATTTGAAGGGATATTTTTGTAGGGTTTTAATACCAAAAGGAAAAGCACAGGTTTGAGCTGGAATATTTTTCCACCTGGAAAAAGCAGTCGAGTAAGCTTGGTATTTTCAGCAAGAAAGTTCTTCTAGGTGTAAAGGTATTATGGAATTAAGGAGAAGGAATAAAGGCCAGAAAAAAAGCAAGATAGAGGACTTTGACCTAATTTTGACCCAGTAATTACCACTGGGAGTTTTTCCATTGGCTTAATGAGATAACGGTTGTAGCCAGCATATGGAGGGTTAGATTCTGCTGCCCTTCTCCATGCTGCGCAGGACAGTGTCCCGCAATCATGGCTTCATCCCCAAGATGCTTCCTGCAAACTTACTGCTCCAGATGGACTTCAGTGACTTTGTTTCAGGTTAAAGAACACTGACACTGTCCTTTTCTCAAGTCCTGATTTATATAATGGACAGAGATAATGGCAGCATTTCAGTCAGCTATTGATAATAAAAATGCTGTCAAAACTGGGATACAGTCCCATTTAAGTTAAAGTACAGAATCCCATTACAGCAGTTGTAAGTAGAATTGTAGCCAAGCTGGAGCATTTTATCACTCATCATAGAAAGTACTCACAGAGAATTGAAATATTCATGGCATGTTCACACAGTTAAAAAAAAAGTACTATTTTTGATAGTGAACAACTGCTCGCGATCACTGGAAGTTAGTTATTCTCTTTCTCTCTTCATGGAGTTCTTAATTTTTTTATTACAGCCATAGATACTATGGTTTTGTTTGGTTTTGACTCTGTGGTGTGAGAAACTCTCCCATGTGCCCAGCAGTCTGGTGGGAATCTGTTGCCTTTGTGTTCCTTCCACAGACCTGAGGTGGGAGAATTGTTCCTGGAAGTTTTTTGCCTTACCCCGAGAGTGGGTTTTCCACTGTGCTCCTCCTCCCAGCTACAAAAAGAGGTTTCTATTGGGTTCTTTTATCAGGTTGAAGGCTGGGATGCTGCTACCTGGCACGACTCTATCCCCAGCATCCACTGTGTGGGATCAGCTCCTAATCCCATGGGAAAGGGAATGTGGAGTTTTCATGTAGCAGAGTTTCCTGCTCAGGTCATTTAGTGCCTAGAGAGGATTTCTGCACTGGAGAGCAGTGTGTGAGATTCCTCCAAGAACAACATCTCTCCTGTTCCAAATGCCTTTGTTGTATGTGCAGCTGCGTAGGAAGGTACCGGCTGTCTCGTGGCTCTGTTAGGGCTTTGACTCACTTACAAACTCCACATGGATATCATGAACTAGAAAGAGCTTAATCAAAAAAGCCCCACTTTAATCATATTCCGGGGTCTTATGACATCTCAACAGATCCTTGACAGCTTGTCTGTAAGTGAAGAAGATGGGTGACGCTAATGGGGACACAACAGTGGTTCAGCTCCAGAGGCGAATGCATCAAGCAGTGGGAGTCTCCCCATTAATCCAAACAACCCCAAGTAATCAGTGTCCATCCATGAGACTGAGAAAACCACCATCATTTTGTCTGAATGCAGAAGCTAGCTGAACTTCCTACTTGAAAATCAGTTTGCATACTCTTTGTCAGGCTCATTTGCATGGGCTGTGTCACAACAAAAATTGGAAGTGTATTACATCAAAAGAAGATTCTAAATGCATTTTTTTAAGCTGCAGATAAATCATAAACTTATTTTTGCAAACCCTATGGAAGCGCATGGCAAACTGTAAAGGAGGCTACTTAAGGGAGCAAATACAGAACCGCAGAAGCTATTTTTGTGTCTGTGTAAATACACCGAAACCCCATAAATCTGCAGAATACATCAAAAGAAGGGTTTAGGAGAAATAAGCAAATTATAAATTCCTAGAGTGACAGTTTTCTTCCACAGATTATGCAAACATTATGTAAGCTTCGCAGAGAGCCACGTTTTATTACACATGTAACTCATGACAAAATAGATGTAACGTTTGACTAGCAATTTAGAATTTATATTATTCTTACCATATAACATAGTACTGAGGAAATTAATTGGGCTAACACGAGTGCATTCAGTATGCATGAAATTTCTGTTTAGGCTGTGAAATGCCGTGCAGATAGATAGTGGCCATTTCCCAGGTCTGTAATTACTGTGTCACTGTTTGCAGAGTGTTTATGTAAAGTACAGTCTTTCTGGGCTAACCAGGTACACACTGTCTGTGGCTCGTTAAAAATCAAACCATTGATTTTAACTCCTTTACATCGTGCTGGTATTGATGAGTGAAGTGTAATCCATCACTGCTTCTCTTTGATGTCATCAGGCACAACCCGTCACTTCCCCGTGCGTTCTTTTTAGGGAGATGTACATATTATACGCACTACCTTAGTAATGCCCATTTGAAAAGCAGCAGACTACTGTAGAACAGGAATTTTGCTGGAGATCACTTTTCTGGGTTGTATTTCCCTGAAAGAGCCATCATGTTAAATCATAGAATCACAGAATAATTTGGGTTGGAAGGCACCTCAGATCGTCTAGTGCCAACCCCCTGTCATGGATGGCGACACCTCTCGTCAGACCAGGTTACCCATAGCCACATCCAACCTGGCTTTGAACACTTCCAAGGATGGAGCAGCCACAGCCTCCCTGGGCAGCCTGTTCCAGGGTCTCAACACCCTCACTGTAAAACATTTCCTTCTAATACCTATTCTGAATCTCCCCACTTCTAGCTTAAAGCCATTTTCTGTCATCCTGTCATTACAAACTCTTGTCAAAAGCCCTTCCCCAACTTTCTTACAGGCCCCCTTCAGGTGCTGGATTGTAAATCTTGGCAATAGTCTCTTTTGCATACAGGTCACAGCTGTTCGAAACTAGATAAATGCTAATGATTTCAGAAGGTAAATAGTCCAAATAAAAATTCTTCCCTAACGATGTTCAAGTTCTCTACCCTTTTCATGTCATTCATGCATCACACATCTGTCATTGGTTTCTGAGATTTGCGATGTGGTCATAGATTACCTTTCTTTGGGAGTGGCCTCTCATGTGTTAGAGCAGACTGTGTGTCCGTGCCCTTCTCTGAGCTGCAAGGCACATCTCAGTGCTGATGGTGCACAGCAGTTCCTCAGGCAGCTCTGCCAGCAGTACATTTGCAAGGGCAAGGGCTAAGTGCTGCAAGGAGTAGTTTGTAAAATCAGAAATGCAGGGCATGGCGGTGTGCATGGCCTCAGCACGCTGACAGGAGCTTCCTCTCTCTGTTCCTGATCACACACAGTCGTGTTAGTGGGGCACTGGTGACCCCAAACCAGTTGTTCATAGCCCTGCAAGGCTCAGACTTGCAGTCACGGGTGCACGAAGCCCCAGTAAGATGGGTTGGAGTTGGTGTGGAGCTCCCAACTGGCTGCAGCAGCATCAGCAAATAAGCAGCTGTGTAATCTGTTTCCTCCTGGGGTCTCTTACGACTCACGGTTGTCGTACATGTGTTACATAGAGACTGCGTGAACGCGGCCGCCTTGGAATGTAAGGCTTTTGTTCTTGGAAGGTGTTAAGATATTATGAGCTTAAGGAGATTTGTCCTGAAAAGAATTTAGAGAAAATTGCCCAGCATTAATGCCTTAAGACGCCCATCATCAAGTGCACGACTGCTAAACTCCCCGGCAGCGTGTGGTAGAGTAATAATTGATGAATCCGTGGGAAGCTCACACTTTTTTCTTGAGACTACTGTATTAATATTCGTGTTAAAGTTCTCTGATACGCTACAGCTTGCTGTTCAGTGCTGAGGAAAACTAGTTGATAGAGGGTGTAGCTAAATTTCATTTGATTCTTACCTTCTTTTAATTGAATACCCTCTAGGAAAACATATGCAGCCACGATGAAATTACATGACTGCTGATTCATAATAGAGTGCACCAAGAGCGATCTTTTGTTTGGCTTCTTTTTAACATCTTTATTAGCGCTGGAGTCTTGAATACTACAACTGATCAAAACAAAAGTAGTACTTCATTGTGAGCAAGAATTTCTCGGCAGATGAACTAACAAAGCCTCAACGTGAGCACCGGCCAGATACTTTTAATATTATTTAGCTGCTAAACCAGCTTCATGGCTGCAGTCATCTTTTCTTCCTCTTCAATTTAAGAGCTTAGGAAAGAGTGGTAGGAGTAAACCTCAGGAAGGGGAAAGATGCACATGGTTAGGGTGTTCTTGAAGGTTCCATTTTGACTGTTTATTGGGGCAGATCTGTTGGCTAGAACCAGCTGTGTGAGCACTTGTGGATTAATGATGTTGAGAAGGGTTGCGTTTGGAATAGTGATGAAACTATCAAGGCTTTAAGCTTGGGAGAGGGGTTGGTGTCAATTGCCTTTAAGCTGACTATAATAAGCATTTCAGTCCTAAGAGTAGCTGGAGGCATTAAACATCCGTGGTATTTTTGGGTCCAAGAGGTAGTTCTAGTTCAGTGTGGAGCCATCCTCCAGCAGTGGTGTGAAGGGTTTGGATTCTCTCTAGCAGTAGATAAATCAGGAGCCTGTAACCCCACAATCCTTCCAAAACAACATTCTTCTTCACCTGTTGCCTAGAAAGAATCTTGTAGGGAGCTCCCAGAGATATTGTTTCTCATAACTTCTCAAGGAAATATGTAAGGAAAAAAACAAACAAACCTGTGTTCAATTCTCTTTTTTCAACCCCAAATCTTCCCTTTACTACAGTCAGTCAAAAATTTCCAGACGGTTAACATGCCAAGTGTTTATGTAGCTCCACAGGATCCGTCATCTTCATTAACATCAGCTAAGTACCTGTCTTGAGTATTTTCCTATTTTGAATATGTATTTAAAATCACACAAGTTCTCAACACGGTGGCAAATTAGCAAAAACAGGTTAATTGCTGCATATATTGAGGAACGTGCACTGCTGTTTTGTGCTGTATCTGAACAGAATCATCTCCAATTTTCAATATTTTTTTTTTTAAATTTAATCCAGGTCATCTTTGAAGATTAACAGACGTAGGCCCTTGCCAAAAGCACGATTGGATTTTCAGCTGCAGAATAGACAGAAAGTCACAACAAACTTCATTACCTGAGCCACTGCTAAAGGCCCTTCATATCCAAGCACTCTTGAGGTTTAGCAGATTGTATCGCGTCTTCCTGATTAACAAGTTCTGAGTGAGAAATGAAACAGCCTGACTTACTGAAATATTTTGGTTTTAAATAATTCCATTTTAAAATAAGACAATATATGTCAATTTAAAGGAGTGCAGTGGCTTACAGTGAGTGTTTAAGCTTCATGCAACTCAAGCTTCGTGAATTGTTTGTGTCGTGTGGATGAATATCAGTGTAGTTCCAATTTCCCCAGAGCTCTCAGCTATTCAGCCTTTCTCAGACATCAGTATTTCAGCCAGGGATGATGATGGCAGTAGCAGCAGTAGTTCTTTTTAGGTTTTTCTCACAGAAGACTTAGTACAATGATCCCTTTTTGTGATTTCTAGACAGCAAGAATTGATGCAGCATTCACAATTTTATATTAAATTAATTGGGTATGTTTGTCACAAGAGTACATCTTAAGATCTCAGAGGTCATCAATCTCAGTTTTCTCAGGGGAACATGAGAGGGAAGGCCAGCTGATGGAGCAGGTTACCTTGGTAGGTGGAGGAGAGGGAAGGAGCCTAGACAGCGTTAGCTGCAGAGCACATGAGCGTGGAGAGAGAGGCTGAGCGTTACAGAGGGAAAGGCTTTTTGTCTGAGTGTGACATGTAATCCCGGACTTGTGCTTCCACTTCCTCATTAACATTCCCTTAGTATTGCTGATGGGTATTAAACACTCATTTCTGGCACCATCTCAGAAGCTGTCACCACCTTATGGTTCAGATAGTGACAATTATTTATTTTTATAGACAGAAAAGAATGTGTTCAACCGGGGCTTGGGGTGGGAGTGAAGTCACCTGTGTCCCTTTCCTACTCATGCATCTATGTGGTGCCCTGAAAGCTCTGACGCTGCTTGTTTCAGCTTCCCTTTGGCATCCTTCCCTGAGCTCCCAGTTACCCTGTGCTGGCTCTTCAGGTAGCGCACGCTGGCTTTGCTCTGGCTGTGCCCAGGCCCATGCTCCTTGGCTTGGCTGACTTTGTGTCAGACGCTCTTTCTTGGAGGTGCTGCTGCCTGATGTAACCTTGCACCATATTCGATCACGGAAACTCTGCCTCAGCCAATTCTCTAATAATTCTTTGCAAGCCTTCAGTGTCAATCAGAAATATCTTTCCAACATCCTCCAAACACCATCCTCTGCCTTGGTTTGAGAGATTCCAGTTTCTGCAGCCTGCCAGAATGTAATCAACAAAGGAAATCTCACACTGACCCACTTCAGTGCCAGCTCCATCCACTATTTCAGCCCCAGCTGGCACCAACTGTATCAAAACTTGCCACGGTCAAAGGCAGAACATGGAGAGAGGTGTAAAAGGCAACACTGGGTGGGGCATTTATTTTTTGTTCTAAGGAAGCAGTTCTGGCTTAGGCACTGATAACTGTAAGGAAAGTTTCATGTTCTCATGTTCCATCTGCTACCCAGAGGTACCTGGTGATCATAGAATACAATCACAGAATCGTTTAGGTTGGAAAAGACCTTTAAGGTCACTAATTTCAACTGTTAACCCAACTATCCCAAGCCTACTGTTGATTCAGCCCCCTCCCTGGGCAGCATGTTCCCGTCCCTGATGACCTTTTCAGTGAAGTTTTGTCAGATCCCAAAACAAATTACCCTTGTAAATCACCTACTTTTCTAACCAAACATCATTCTGAGCATGGCGTTCTACAGCTGCTCACTGAGCTGCAGATCTGTCCTTGACTCTGGCTGCAGCAGACCTTCCGTTGGGTGCTCCCCCACCCCAACCACTCTGCGTGTTTGCATTCACGTGGGATCCCATTTAATCTCTTCCTTTCACTCATCTTCAGCATGCGCTTATCAGCTGAATTCATGTCTGTCTGATTTCCCAGCTGCGTGTTAGATACAGGGATTACTCCAACTTAAGAGTAACACTTCTTTAATTAAAAGGAGTTTTCAGACTGTCACTGAACTGCCAGATGCAATAACTGGAATCATCCTGCCACTTGTTCCTTTTTTCTCTCCTCACTAAAACACCCAACACCAACCGAGAAGAAAATTACCAACAATAAGCCTTTGAAAGAAAAAAATAGCCACAGAGAAAAACTGTCAACGGGTCTGCTGGCCCCATAGAATGAGCTGCATTACATCAACCCAAAAAACCCCCCGAGTCCTCCCCGCTGCGTTTGCCGTGATAGTAGGAAGTGTAAAGTGTCATGATCGTGTTAGAACCTGTATTTTTAAAAACAAGAAAACTGTCATGATTTTTCCATACGAGTAGATTCTCCGCTGGACTTCTGGCCCTGGTGAAAACATACCCCACTTCAGCGTGCTTTAAGGTGTGTGTCTTGGGCAGCAAGCTGATGCGATACCTCAGATGTAGTGTCTGCAGGCCCTGGGCACAATCCTCTGGGTGTGCAGAAATTAGATAAGGAATAGTTCTGAGGTATAATGGTGTCCCTTGTGCCGTCTCCTGTGCAGCACAATAACATCAATTCAGCTTCCCTCCACAGAGCTTATCTCCTGCCCCAACCCTGGAGTGTACTTCTCCTTCCCGCATTGTACTCGCACCACAAATGCCTTCTAACTTGCTTGTGTTCTGAAGTCCAGCACTGGCAATTTGCAGACTACCTTCATTTCCAGACTCAGCCCACAACACCCTGTATATTATTACAACATATTTTCTTCAAACAGGAAAAAAAAACAAACCTGCCCCAAAGCCAGCAAAGGTGTGAAGTGAGGCAGTCAGGGTACACCTCGGAGCTCTGCTCAGAACCTGGACCTCATCCTTACAAGAGTGTCTGTCCATCACTTTGGTTGCTTACATCATTGCTGACCTGCAATTCAAATACCTGGTTGCTCATAAGAGCAAGGTTGTAAGTTCTTTCTGCTTGTGTCTTCCTAAGTATAAATTACCATTTAACCTTTTCTTTGGGGGATTCATGACTGCAGGTGAAGTCTCAGTGAAAAGAATCTCTACTGCTTACTTCAACCTGAAAAACCTCATTGTCCAGCACCGGAGGTTTGATTCACCTTGCCCCCATTTGCAGGAAGCATCTGCAGACCTTGACTGATTTGATTTATACTGGAGAAGCTCTGAGCAGGATGGTCTGTCTCTAATGAACTAATCTTCTTCAAAACTTCTTGAAACAAATCAATCTTACAATTTTCTAGCCTCATTACACTACAGACACTTTCTGCTCTCAGCCAGAGTTTGCTCTAGCGTCTGATGTAATCACAGTGAGAGCTGCAGTTCTGTACTGGTTTGGTTTTCCATCAGTGTTATGGTGAATCACTTCTTGTAATGTTCTCTGCAGACGCAGTGTGTGATGTCAGGCCATTCCCACGTGTCCTTCCTATGAAGACATTTCAGTCTCTGTTTGCAGTTACCTGTATTCAGTGCCGTAAGCACAGAGCGGAGGGGCTCTATAGCAGACAGCTGTATGAGACAGTACAACAGCTCCTCTCCTCCTGTACTGTTCTTTTTTTTAGGTATCCATCTGCAGAACATTTTTTGCCATGGCTTTTCTTGTCTTTTGCAGAGTCTACCCTTATACTCCTTAATCACTAGAGTCTACTGAAATCAACCCTTTCCATTCTTTGCAAAGGCTCTACTTAACTTTGACATTCAGCCAGGCTGATCTTTATCCCTTGGTGCTGCCAGAGGCTCCCAAGTGACCCTGGGCTGTCTGTTAGTTCACACAGAACCATAAGCACATCCTGTGAATTCTGTGCTGATAAATGAGCACTGTCAGGTACAGAGGTGGCTACCGAGGTAGTAAAGGGTTTGGAGCAGGTGTCATGTGAAGAACAGTTGACGGGTCTGGGGCTGTTTACACTGGAGAAGAGGAGGTTGAGGGGAAACAATCTTGCAGTCTACAACTACTTCAGGTTGTAGAGAGGTGGGGGGTAGATCTGTTCTCCCTAGTGGCCAGTAATAGGACAAGGGGAAATGGCCTGAAGCTGAGCCAGGGGAGGTTCAGGTTGGACCTCAGGAGATATCTTTTTATGAAAGGGTTTTCAGGTACTGGAACAGCCTGCCCGGGGAAGTAGTTGAGTACCCATCCCTAGAGGTGTTGGAGAGAAGCGTAGATGTTGTGTTGGGGGACAGGGTTTAGTGATGCTGCTATGGCTAGGAAAAGGTTGGACTCAATGATTTTGATGGTCTCTTCCAACCGAAGCTGTTCTGTGATTCTATGACATGTTGTGGTTTTGGGTGCTTAAAACACAGAACCTGATTTGGGGAGTTTTTAGCTTCATAGGCCCAGGTGGCACCAGCAGCCCTTAACTGCCTCAGATAGACACATGTGCCCTCCCCAGCTGTGGGCCAGGAAGTCCATTTAAGCTTCAGCCAGGAGCTTCAGCCTTGGTTTGAGCTGTTCTATAGCTGGGTGAGTTGGCTTTCTTTGCTTGACCCTCGGAGCACTTGTTGCCTTGTTCTTTGCTGGAGGATGATCAATGGGGATCAGATGTCCTACTGCCACTGGCCCTGCTCTGCTCACCTGGCTCCAGTGACCACAACATGGGGTGAGTTCACTGTCCTCCCCGCCTCAACTGCAAAGGGTGGGAAGAATCTTGTGAGACTTGCACTTGTTGCAGAAAGCAGTCGTGCTTCTCAGATGTGTGTGATGCTGAGGGACTGCCTCCTAGTATTTAGAGATATGTGGAGGGGGGAGCTCCCTGCATGTATCTTTAGCTGAGTGTCTTTAGCTTGGTGTGAGAAGCCTGGTGAAGAATCTGGTTTGCTCACACAGAGCCTTTCGTAGAGCTAAGTTCTAAAGGTGCAGTTAGAGCTTGGAGTCTGCTGATACATTATAGCTGTAGTTATCTTGAGTCCTGAGATGAAAGGTCATTTTGAACAGAAAGTGGGGGGGTTTTTTGAGGCAAAAAAATCCTCCTCAAAATGCTTGTGACCGGCACTGCCACTTAATCAATTGTGTTTTGCTTTGCTTTTTAATGGGCTCTGACTGAGCTGTAGCTGTTGCACTTTCCATCTCTGCGAGCACTCTGTGCCTGTGGCATGTTCTTTCATACAACGGATTTCAGTGGAAATGCACCTTGATCATGCAGGGCTTCTCATCAATCTAACAGTTCTGGTAGAAGGTGAAGATGAGCTGAGTGCTGTGATGGGCTGTATATATGCAGTGTAGCTGACAGGAAGCGATGACAGTCTCTCGGCACTACAAAACAGAAAATACTGTTGATGTTTGGTCCATCCTATCTGAAAAGTTCTTTGATTCATGTATGTACCAAGTACTCAACACAGAACACCTGCCTTGGTCCAGCTTTTGTGGATGGAAGTGTATGTTCCAGCCTCTTTCTTGAGGAGCACGTGGAAGCCCAGCTCTCACTGTGTCTAGTGGGTGTGTGTGCCCATGGCCTCCTGGCTGTTAGTAGATGTGCTACAGAAGATTTGCTGTGCCACAAGGAACTACGCAGCTCTAGGTGCGTCACAGGAGGTAGAACATTATTGGGAACTTTAAAGGTGAGAGCAAGCTCAAGTGCATTTGACATCCCTCCTAAACCTGCACTTATGTGCTGGATGGCTGGGTGTCAAAGTCCTCTCCTAATATTTGTGGTATTTCCCTCCAAACAAACATCATTTTGTAGTGCTTGGGTAGTCTTCTCTAACTCACCTACTTGCATGGTATCGGTTATGGCTGTGTAGGAGCTTTATAGTCTTTCATCTATTTTTCTTCATTATACTTCCAGGACTTTTTTTCTTAACGCTACAGCTGGAAGAGACAGTCAATGGGAAGAAGGCCAACTGCTCTGCATGAGTTATGGCTTGCACTGGTTTATGGTTTAAGTGAGAATCTTAAAGATATAATTATCAGCTTCGTTGTTCTTTGATTAATATGCTGCTCTGTTGAGAGTACAATGCCACATTATCCATATTGTTCCTCAGCCATTGTACAAATACTTCAATGCTGTGTTTATTTTGGCAACTGCTGCCAGATGTTGACTATATGAACTCTCTCCAGCTTTTTAAAACTGTGTTTCCAGGCTATCTTGAAGGTACATCCAGGGTACTGTAGTGAGAGCATCTGCACCATCACCTGGGAAACCTGCCCTGAACCTAACCCCCTGAGCAGAATGGGGGAGTTAAGTTTGCCCTGCCATCTCTAGCACTAGTGCTGGCACCACTGCCAAGGTGTTCTGACCCCTGGCTGCCATGTCACTGTGCTGCTCATCACTGAAAGTTTCTTATTGAGGAGAGGGCAACCCAGGAATCAAAGTGATGAAAGGAGCAGAATGACCAGCTGTACCCTCTCCAAAGTCTGATACGTGATGAGGGATCAGACAAACCTGGGAAGGTGAACCAGGGGCTTAACCTTGTGTCTCAGTGCTGGGAAAACCAGCATGGGCTGTGGCCTCACTGCTATACCCCACTGTGCACAGCATTCCAAGTTTAACGCTTCAGCAATGCAAAGGGCAGGAGGACAGTGTGAAAACATATGCACAACTTCTACACAGTAACATCCATGGGAATACATGGGTTAGGCCAAGTTTTTAAGTGATGTGCATTGGCAGGGTTCGAACAGAACTGGTCCAGACCTTGCAGTACAAGGTATATATTAAATATATGACCGTATGTTTGAAGGTTTTGGAGGAAACAACAGTTTGTGATGCTTTCTGTGGTTTACGTGATCTTGTTTGATGCTTTCTGTGCCAGCTCTGTGTCAGAAGCCTGAGCCTTATTTGTCCTATGTGAAGAAGAGTTTCCCTCTGGAAGAGGGAAGGGGAAAACAAACAAGCAGTGATTTCTTCTGTATTTTTCTTTTTCTATAGACCTTTTGCTCTGAGTTTCAAGACAGAGAATCTATCATAACTGCTGTCTGTTCAGGGCTGGACACAGGCAAACAGTCTGGGAAGCTTGAAATATGGGGCTAGTGCAAGTATTAATACCCTTCAGACACTGACACCTCTTTCAAATTACCTTTCTAGAGTAGGCAGGAAATTGAGGCTGCCAGGCAAGAAATGGAATAAAACCAACAGTATCCCTTCCAGGCATCCACACTTGCGTGGAGTGGCTATCACTGCTGGGGTTTCAAAGCATAAAACTGGCCTTTGAGAGCTGTCAGCTGGTACCACCTGTCTTGTGGCTCTGACGCTTCATCTCTTGCATTGTTTCTCCCTTCCGCTGCTTCTAGTAATCATCGGAACTTTGAGTAACTGGAGAAGTCATCTGCTGCAGTGTGTTCATGTGGGACAGGCTTTTCCACCAAACATAATGGTGGAAAATATAATTTGATTGTTGCTAATTAACAGAGCAACCATGCCCCTGGTAGTTACATGGATTAGCAGTCCTTATTCTGCATCGTTTGAGATATTTATATTGCTGACAGGCTGCAACAGAGAGGACTAGATAGCCCATTTGTGTGCTCCAAAGCACTTTGAAGTTAGGAGATCATTGCGCTATTGAAACCAGGTGCGAAAAATAAATCGACTAAGGTTTTGCAGGCAGTTATTCAATGAGCAAATACCATAACTCTGATTTTATAGGAGCAAGAAACTGATTAACAAACATTCTGCAACATACCCAAAGGGACTGGAAGCCATCTCAACAGCAGACATAGATTCCACAGCCTAATGCACAGACCATGACAGCTCAAGGTTAAAGAGGTAGCCCCTGTAAGGCAACTACAAATGCTGAAATCCACCATGATGTCTTCCTTCTCCCATTCCGCAAATCAGAGTGGCACAAATCTGTGATTATCCTCTCTTTTCATTCTCCCACCTCACTCAAGCATAATCCCTACTCACCACGTGCCCAGCCCCAACCACAGAGCTGTGTGTGGATGTGAGGGTGCATGTTCTCTGAAGCCCCATCCCTCCATGTGCTCATTCCATTAGGCCCGTCTGTGTCCTCACCACGTTTCACATCACCGACTTATTTGGGTTTTGTAGAAGTCAAGCTAATGTTAACAGTCATGCTTGTTCCTGTTAGAAAAACCTACCCACACCACAATCAACCTAAAATCATCTTGTCTTTGGCTCAATGTGTGTGTTGTAAGCACCCTTCAGTTATATTATCCATAGCCCATCTTTTTTCTGCCAGTCACTGATTTTGTTAAGTTTTCTTAAACGTTTTCTCTTAGAACATGTTTAAATGGCTTGTGGTCTAATTTTTGGCATTGACATAGGCCTCACACATGACTCTGCACAGCTTACACAGCTTTGGGGGCTCTGCTGGGTGCTGAGCCCTGGGCACATACTCATGAGGGAGAACTCTGTTGGGAAAACAGTGGATGCCTCAACATACTAGAGAAATTATCTTCAGATAACTTGTGATGCCCAAGTCTCAGTGATGGGGAAGCCCTCTACCACCTTCAAATTCATTCTGGTCGCACTAAATTAATCTGAAGCTTTCCTTCCTGTAGGGGTTTTCTCCAGAGCAGAAGCATTTGTGAAAAACCTCTCTATGGTAATGACTTGAAGGGGGTGGGGAGAGTAATCTGGGGTGATTTGTAGTACTTGTGGCAGGGATTTGTGTGTTTCCCCAGCCCTGGCTTGCTGGCCATTTGTCTTACAGAGCTCGTGAGATCTGGATGGAGGAAAAGGATGCCCAGCCATTTTTTTCCCCAGTGTGCTACTAGTTTGTGTGTGCTGCACGTTTTTTTCGAAATGAAGTGTGTTCATTTTCAATATTTCTGTTCCTTAATGAGGTTTAGTGATTGCCAGTGTGAAGAAATGTGGCCTTTGCTTTTGAGGGCAGTTTACAAAAACAGCCTGTGCACTGTGTCTTGCACAGTGGAGGCTGCTTTGTGATGTTTCCTTCTGGACTTTTTATCCTTCAGCAGCAAAATGGCAACAGATGTGATTTATGTTCTTCTAGTGTTGGATAATGTGCAGTATCTGAATGAAGGGGGGTTTTTTATGAGAAACAATGTGAGACAGAGCTGGAGTTAAGAGTTGTATATGCCTGTCTTTCATGTTGTTGCTGTTCTTCTTTCACCCAGAGCAGCTCCATGAAGCCCATCTGTCTAGCCATAGACCAGGCAGCTCTGCTGATTCAGAAGAAACGCATCTAATGTCAGAGGGCCTGAAGGGAAAAAGACTAGACTCAAAGCACAAATCAAAGGGTAGTAGCCAATGCTATTGGTCTTCCTCTTGAATTCTTAAATGCAGAACCTTCAGGGCACCCCTTTAAGATTGGATGGTGAGTGCCAGCCTTCCTAAAAGCTCTGGTATTTCTCAACTGCTAGGATGTGGTGCTACAGCAGAACCAGCATACATGAAATGCCATCGTGAGATACTTGCGTAGTCTGAGATGGAGTTTCCAAAATGTAATGCCAGCCCCTCAGACCCCTTACGAACAGGCCAGGGGGAGATACCTACAGTGTGGGAACTGGATTTGCTTTCTCAGAAGTGCATGTGAAACAAGTAGCAGCTCTGATGTTCGATACCTTGAAGTTGTCAGGAGGCTTGTGGCTTCCAGTATGGAGAGAGGAAGTCTGGGAATCTGTGAATGAGAAAGATGTTGGCTCTCTAGCCACTTTGTGTTCAATTGGTGCTACCCTTTTGGAATACACTCTTACTGTATGTTAAAAAAACCTGATTCAAAACCCCACTGAACAGAAACAACAGCTGTCAGACTTCTTGGAGGCAGACATCCATGTTTCCATCAAGATAGGGATATCCTGTTCTGGGCAGCTAAATTCAAGAGAGAGATCAGGGTGCTGGAGCAAGTGCGGTGGAGGACAATGAAGTTGTGAAGGGCTTGGAGAATAATCTTATGAAGAGTGGTTGAAGGAGCTGGGAGTGTTTAGTTTGAAGAAGAGGCTGAAGGGGAGACCTCATCACTCTACAACTGCTTGAAAGGATATTGTAGAAAGATGGGTGCTGGTCTCTTCTCACAGGTACTTAGTAATAGAACAAGAGGGAACAGCCTCAAGCTCCTCCAGGGAAAGTTTAGACCAGACATTAAGAAAAATATTTTCACAGAAAGATTAGTCAGACACTGGAACAATCTTCCAAGGAGGGGGTTGAGTGTGGACGTGTTTAAAGGTCGTTTAGATGTGGTGTTGGGGGATCTGGTTTAGGGGTGAACTTGATAGAGTAGGACTCAATGTTGGTTGGACTCAGTGATCCCAAGGGTCTTTTCCAACCTGAATGATTCTATGAATTGACTGTTGGGCTGTGGAACAAATTACCCCAAGCAGTCTCCTGGGCTTTCATGGCTGTCTGCTGCTTTGCCAGCCAATGGCATGGCAGAGAAATGCCACCCCCCATCAGAGAAACAGAGATGTTGCTGAGTTTGTGCTGATGGCTAGGGCAGGAATGAGATTCATCCTGTAAGGTTAACACGGCCATGTTCCTAGAAGAGCTGGACAGCAAACCAGTAATTGTTTTTTGCAGAACATGAGGAAAATGTCTGCTGTATAAAGAACTATTTTGAGGCCAACACGTGCTACTATTAGAAGAGGATTTTTCCAGAGGCAAAACTCTATGTTTTTCTACCAGCTGCTACATTTCAAGTGCTGGACAGAAGTTTGTCAGAATCCACTTAGACTCTGTGGTCACCATCTTGTACCAGGGAAGTTCAGTTACCGCCTCAAAGTCACTTGGTCTTACTAGCTTAGCTCTACTAGCTGAAATCTTGTGTTAGGGTGCATCTTGGTCAAAGTCCTGTTTCTGAGGCATTAAATTGCTTCCCATAATTTAACTCTACTGTCAAATGTCCAGCAGCTGCTATCAGGCAAAAGGGACTCAAAATCAGGGCTGCTAGACGAGGATGTTTGAGATGAATGTTAAACAGCAGAGAAGAATAGTTGCTGTGATGTCCCACATTGAGTCAGGTTTTCTCCACAGCAGGTTTTTAGTCTGCAAACCATGTCAGAGAAAACCAAATGTGTGACTGTGACCCTGGTTCCTAGCTGGAGTCAGTGCCTCATCCTCAGGGCTGTTTCTAGGTCTCATGTTTGAGAATGACCTTTAAAACAGGCAGCAAGTACATGAGGATGCAGTGATGAGCAGTAACAGCAGCGCAAGCCCTTCCTTGGGAGTACCTGTTACACAGATATGCAGGCAGCTCAGGGTTCCTCTTAGAGCAGTGGCTGTACCATTGCTCAGGAGCCTGTAGGTTCTAATGTCTGTATGGAGAAAGGAGTGAGCTGTGCTGGTGTTACCCTGTGATACCTGTGTGAGTGCCTCTGCCAGTCTGTTCCAACACAGATTGATACCCCTAACCAGAAGAGTTTTATCAGTCCAAAGGTGGGTATAGAGCAGGTTTGAGAAACAGCATCTCTCCTGCAGTATGCTGTGTGAATGGTGGGGGCAGCCTCTCTTTTGTCACAATCGGTGCCTTTTCTAATAATTTAAAAGCTTGAATTACTTACATGTGGAGCTAAAATAGCTCTAAGTGCATTTTTATTGCCTGACTCTGGAGCTGCCATTTACAGGTTAACAGCCCTAATGCTTTTAAATAATAGGAGAAAGTCTGTGTGGTACGGCGTTAGGAAATGATATACGTCCTGTTGTTTGGACACAAGTAGAACACTAAAAGCCCTCTTCTGTTTTCTACAGAATGCTTTTTTTTGCAGGCCCTAAGCTGTTTGAAATATCCTCCAGTGGACTAGTAAATACTGAGAGGCTCTGAATATGTAAAAAATGCTGTTAGATAAATCTTATGATTAAGGACATTGAAACTAGTCATGCATAATCATACTGCAAATATAACTCTATCCGTTTTGGTGGTCTCTAACATCCAGAATGAGTTTTACACTTCTTGTTATGTTTTTGCTTATCTCTCCTGTCCTGACTGATTTATTTTTGGAGGGTGGGTATATTTAAGGAACTGAAATTGGGGAAATAGTTCACTGGAGGAACAGAAAGCTCTGAGATGTCCCGCATGTAGGAAAACGGAAGAGGTGTTAAAGTATCACCATATCACTTTTTTATTTATTAAAAAAGATATTCTAACTGTCCCACACAGTGAAAAATCAAAACACTGAAGATTTCTGATTTTAAACTTTATCGAATGTTCTGTGGTGTCTCATATTTACCTTCTCTGGCAAGTGGTACCTGTCCTGATTCCCCCTCCTGTGATGCACCTAACTCTGCTCTTGCTAGATCACCAGTGCTCTAGGGCATGCCATAGGCTTTGGGGTACTCAATAGCTATGGAGCTTTTGTTAAAAAAATCCATCTTTTTGAATAAAATGCTGAACTTAGTCAAATTTGTGGGTTTTTTAAATGCATTTTTTTAATAGAAAAGAAACAGCATCCTCAATCCATAACAATCCCACTGGGCCTTCAAGAAATCTTGTCTGATTATACCTCCTCACCTGACTTTGTCTCTAATTCCTAACAATATTTTTATAGGTTCTTGAAACAGTGACTTGAGGTTTTTTGCAGCTTTCTTAATATGAAAATGTCTCTTCGGGTGTGAAATAAGCACTGGACGTGTACTGGCCAAACTTGAGCCAGAGAGGGGCTCATGTCAGAAACAAGGATTTTCTTGCATCTCCCATTGCAGAAAGTCGTCTGTACTGAGCTGATGTTCTCGTCTTTCTTCTCTGTTCTCTGATTCCCAAAGTACTCCAGCCTTTCTCATTTCCTCCAGCAAAACCTTAATCATGATGTATCTTGCTTTTCTGTTAGCTGTTGGATGCATTGTTGTTCTTCCTTAACTCTTAGATTATCCAGCTCATTACCTGCTTCAGCAGATTGTCTGCGTCATCTTGCTCATTACCTACCACAAGCAGTACCAGCCCAGTGCCCCGTCCTCCTGCAGTGCAAACCTGAGTCACGTGCAGCTTCTGCCAGAGAAGAGCACAGCAGCTTTTTCAGATTGGCAGTCACTTATTCAAACTCAATATTTTTTAATGACTGTCCTTGCATTATTTTTATTCTCACTCTTGAAGTCGTATATTCCTAACGACTGTGCAGTTAAACCCACAGACTCGACTTCTGTGTGCATACCAAGCAGCTTACAGAGGATGCTCTGCCAGGAAGGTGCTTGGGTGCGCAAGGAACTAGCTCTTTGGAGGCTGCAAGGTAATTGTCACCATCTCTTGACCTTTCTTTAGTGCCTTGTCTAGTATTCCTGACCCATCAGTTGAGACACAGTCTCTTGGGCAGTTCACAGCCTGAGGAAACTGAACTTTTGCCTTTATGGAACCTTGGGGTTCCCCCTGACACAGCAGGATCACCTAGACCAAGTCACACAGGGAAACATCCAGGCGAGCCTTGAACATCTCCAGTGAAGGAGACTCCACAACCACCCTGGGCAACCTGTTCCAGTGCTCTGTCACGCTCACTGTGAGAAGTTCCTTCTTAGGTTGATGTGGAACCTTCTACATTCCAGCTAACAACAACTGCCCCTCGTCCTATCACTACATGACACTGAGAATAGCCCAGCTCCATCCTCCTGACACCCATCCCTCAAATATTTGTAGACATTAATGAGGTCACCCCTCAGTCTCCTCTTCTCCAAGCTAAAGAGACCCAGCTCCCTCAGCCTCTCCTCGTAAGGAAGGTGCTCCACCTCCTTCATCATCTTTGTTGCTCTTCACTGGACTCCCTCCAGCAGCTCCACATCCCTCTTGAACTGAGGAGCCCACAACTGGACACAATACTCACCAGGGCAGAGCAGAGGGGTAGCAGAACCTCTCTTGATCTGCTAACCACCCC